>JAVQJD010071902.1:0-33863 GCA_036023655.1 Nannoperca australis | reverse complement strand
CAAAGAGAGCTGAGAATGCAGCTGGGTACACACACTCATGCACACACACACACACACACACACACACACACACACACACACACACGCACACACACACACACACACACACACACGCACACACACACACACACACACACAAAACTAATGGTTTCTTAATGCCCAACTCCCTGAAGACATTAGTCAAATGTCATTCAAACAAGATATAGTAACTGCACGGCTCAAGTAGCTATAATTTTCATTTTTAAATCCCTTTCGGACATAACGCTCTAGTAAAATCTTTATTTAGATGAAGCTTTTACATCTATAGAAGCTGAGGCTAAACAAAACAACATCACAATTTTAGAATTCAGATTCAGAGTTTTTTAAGTAAAACTACCTCAGTCGGCTCAAGCTCCAGAGATACCTCCCAGCGTTTCTGTACGTGTTCCTCATAAACTAGACTTTCAGACAAGAAACGATACACTGCCTATTTCTCGTTCAGCTATTGTAGACTGTGCACAAGTGGACAATACAATGTATGCACTATTATGTCCAAGTCTAAGCAAAATATTGTTGAGAAATCATGTGTTAGTGTAAATATTAAGACCGACATAACAGGGAATTTTAAAACACATAATCTATCAAAACTTTCAAACTCCCCTGCACACATCAGTCACCCCACTGTCATACTCTTATCTATATAACAAACAGCTTTTTAGTGGTACTTAGCGATGGACTGACAGAAGGTAAACAGTGTCTCGGCAGCCAGCTTGTGTCTTTCTGTCCGCTGGTGGCGATCGCTCCAGGATGGATCACCCGTCCGACATGACCACTCATCTCCAGCCCTGTTCTGCTCTCGAGAGCTGAAGAAGCTGGGCCTCATGATGAATACATGGAGCCGTGAGATAAGATTAGCACAGGCCAAACACACACATGGGGCACTGTCTAGCATGTTATTCTCAGTCGCAGCCCATTCATGAAGGAATCCCTCCCTCTGTGAATGTCTGGCCGTGTGTCTCCCTCTGACACTCTCTTTAAAAGCTTCCCCGTCTCTTGCATTGTTTGGGATGTTTAGGAGCAATACTGCAATTGTTCTACTAGTTCCTAAGAGACTGACTTATAAGTTCAAGGGTTGATTCACCCAAATTACAAAATAAACCCAGCATATTTTTTGACTTAACCCTGGTAAGTGGAAAATTTGAGATGTAAGTCTCTGATATTTCAGCCTCCACTCCCTAATACAATAGAGGTGAATAAAAGGTTGTTTTTGACAGCAATTACATTTAAATAAAATCATCAACTATGTCTCTTTCCAGAATCACTGTCCCTGTTAGTTTTCATAATCATCCGACCTCGACGTGAACAGTTTTCATAAGAACTACTTTCTGCTACCTAAATATTGATACTTTTGACATCAATAGGATGGTGCACTCTTTACTTCTCCACAGTTAGTTTTTGCATGTGTGCAGCTATCACCTAGTTTTTACCATTACCATTATCAACAGTCTTGAATTTGACTAGCACATGTGATTAAGTGATCAGTAGAGAATAGCAGAAAGAAATGCTCAAACTCAAACTCAGTGATAATTCACAAGTAGCCTATTATTGATGCATTCAACATTCAGCTCATATATAACGATCTGTCTCTCCCCTGCATTCTTTAAATTAAAAATGTGCTTTTTTTGTGACTGAACCAACCACATAGATTCTCAGAAGGAATGATTGAGCATTTTCTGTGTGATAAACACTTGTGGGTGCAGCAGTCTATTTCTAAGAACTCTAACCACTGTAAAGTCTGGGAACAGTCTGAACTTAATCTGAGAATTAACGTCTGTGGTAGTGTTTAGTGTGTTTCTGTGTGAGATGCCAGGCCACCCCCTGCAGTGTTGCCCTGCGTTGACTGACAGCACCAGTGCGGCTGTACAATAGTTGATCTTTGCTCTGTCTCTGACTGTATAAACAGAGAGTGGGATGACTCCCTCATGCAGAACTCCAGTATTGATCACTACGGCGAGATCCCACAGCCGCACTCATTGTCCTCTGCCCCCTTCCCTCCTGCCAATCAATAGCTCTTTGTGTTGATTTTTACCCATTGACAAATCACTCTGCCACATTGTCTTTGTTAAGCTGTCAATCAAGCGGAAGGTATTGCCTTACTTGATCCGTCAGTCCAGAGTTTCATATTTCAAGTGGAAATAGTACAATCTGTACTAAATAGCAGGGTACTGATTATTATGAGTGAGTGTAGAGTATCTTATAATATGTGTGGACATTTTCTGTTTTTGAAAAATTAGGTTGTTTCTCAGAAGAATGTAAGTAACATATTAGATAATCACTAAAAGTAACATAAACTTTGATACACCCATTCATGTGCTGTAAACTAAAGACCATTTACAAAACACATGTCTTCAGTTATTAAGTAATCAGATGTTTCTGATAGCGTTTTTAGAGTTCTTTTAGAAAATCTACATCTTCCAAGTACTAGCCTACAAGATCCAAAATTTCCCAAACAAAGCTAACTGCAAATTAATAGCTCGTATTATTACCTTCATTCGTTGGGTCTGACAATGCCGGTGCCCGTCAAGCTGTCAACAAATAAAAGTCTTGCGAGTCATTAAGCCCCATTGTTTAAATCTCTATTCCTGGGAATGTGAGAGAGATAGTCTGCAGCTCTCACCCACTGACATCTACACATGGCTAAACCTCATAGATTCACAAGGCATAGATGAGTTCATCTGATGAACCTGTTAATATGACTTTTTATGAAGCCACTGAGGTGTCAGTCATTCAAAGAGAATTGCAAAAACTTTTTTTCAGGTGAAGCTATGTTTTGCTTTCTATGATGGTTTTTCAAAACACTTGACATCCATCTACTGCAACAGATATCAGTTAAAAAGTCCATTAATTTAATGCTTTTCAAAATATAATTTATATATATATATATATATATGATCTTATATTATATAATAATATATGTACTACAATCTTGGTTCAGCCCGTTACAGCCTAATCTCTCCATCACACACACCACATGTATGACATCTACACTTGTGAAGTAGCTTTAAGAATGATGGTATTACACACACACACACACACACACACACACACACACACACACACACATATAGTGTTTCATCACATTATAGTCAGATTTCTGGTGTTCTTGTGACCATTGTTTGATGCAACAAAATGAACCCGCAGAAGCTGACTCATGAATTAACTACCTGCTGAATATTGGCTTTCACTGTCACAAGTTGGTGTCCGTTTATTTAACCAAAGCTTGGTAACAAGGTGTGACCTTTTGTCAATCTGTTTTGTAGCAACAAGAAACCTCTCACTGCCTCTGGCTTTCATGCTTTTACCATCTTCTGCCATTCTATGGATACTTCTGTGCCATTGTGGATGCAAGTTGGTTTCCACATATGTGTTTATCCCAAAACGCAAGCCATTCTTTTACATATGGCCAGTTGCCATGAGTCAGCGCGAACGGTCAGAGGTTTCCACTCCTAGACACAACAGTCTATCCGGGAAAAACAACTCTCTGATGCTTCAGTCTTCCTATATTGTCTGGGATGATTCCTAGTCGGGAGAGGCTTATTGTTTGGATGTCTTTGTAGTGCAGGTCCATTGCTGCGGAATGTGGGGATTTCCTCCCTCGTGGGTATTTTTAGATCTCTGTGTGAATTCAAGGGAGCTCTGCATAATGCTGTGCAGTGTGGGATGTAAGGGTGGGGTCTGTACACCCGTGAATATGTGTGGGAATCTGTGTGTCTGCTCATATGATCACAGACAGGATGTGTCTGTGTGTATGTGTTGAGAGCCATATTCTTGCGTACAGAATGTTGTCCGTGTCATACAAAACTAGAATCAGGATCATCAAGAGAAATGTTCTGCTCCGAAAAGATTGGAGCATCACACTCAAAGCTTTGTTGATTGAGACGGATGCTCAGCTTGTATTTTATTTGAAATTTCGCGGTGTATTTATCCACTATGTCCGGTTTGACAGCTCCAGATTGGACAGCAGGGTGTCAGTTGAAAACATGTCTGGTCTGGACACTGCTTGTTCGCTGAAGTGTTTCGATGGAGCTTCACTGGGTCACCTGTGGGTCTCTGACCTCCCAGGGTAATGTTCTCCTCCAGGTCCCTCTCTTTGACAGTGGTCAATGGAAGCGTCCATGCAGGGGACAGCCAGGCGGATGGTTGGGGTGAAATCAGGGAATAGACAGGTCATATCCAGAAGGACCTGTCACCTCTGAGTCAAACCAAGTGACATCACCTTCCGGGTCTCACTCACAACCCGTCAACTTAGCTGACATCAAGTGACACTTTGGCTTGGCCTATCTTGTATATATGAATGTGTGTGTGTGTGTGTGTGTGTGTGTGTGTGTGTGTGTGTGGTTTTTGTATTTGTGACATCCTCCCCAGTAAATAACTTTCACTGGGCTCAGATTTTTTTCATCACAGGAACATGTATAAATTGACTTTCTGCTAATTCACTGAAACCAGTGCAGCCACACTATGTTAACATGCAGATATTGAGCAGGTTTATGATGTTCACCATCTTAGTTTCATTTCCGTCTTAACCAAAGTAGTGGACCAACCAACCGGCAGACCGCCGAACGACATTACCCTTCTGAGAGCTACTTCACTAGTGTATATACATATATTAAAAAGGATGAATTAAACAGTATAGACGTTGGAATGTAGGGCTCTAACTAACAGCTAATAGTTTTTAACTTGATCAATGGACTGTCCATAAAATGTTCATAAAATGGTTTTGTGTGACCAACAGTCCATACATTACATTACATTACATTACATTTAGGCATCTAGCAGACGCTTTTAACCAAAGCGACTTCCAAATAAGAGCTTTACATAAAGTGCATAGAATCATGATCGAAAACAACAAGATGTCTCATCAAACTTGTGAGTGCTGGTGATGAATCACAAGTGCTATAAGTAAGTACATCGCTGCCAGTGGCAGAATCGAAAAGAGCATTAAATCTAGGAACAGATTATCTTTGTACATTATCAAATACAATACATTCAAACTAAAATACAATTCCATTATAATAACGTACAATATTCCATAACCAAGAAATTATGAATTTACAACAATATCAGTGAAAAGCAAGAAAACCCTTAAATTTGAGAAGCTGAAGCCAGAAGATGTTTGACAGTATTGCCTGATGAATTACTTAAATGATTAATCAGCAAAATTGTTGGCGATTGTTTTTGTATTGAGTACTTTAGGTCATACAAATGCATTTACCTTAATGCCTTAAATGAGAGCAATTACTTCCATGTTTCTATAGTGCTAGTTGAAAGTTGAGCAACTGCACTGCCTTAAGTGAATAGTTGACCCCATACAGCCTCCGACAATACAAAGCCTGTAATGACATCACCACATATTTCAGTGGTGAGTAATGAAGCAGGTCAACTCTTAAATGTCTTGTTCACACACTGCTTATCTTTCCTAATGGAATTAGGCCTCCTCTACCCACACGCCTGTTCTCTGAGGACTTCCCCCCTCAAACAATGGGCAGGCCTGTGTTTATATCACAGTGCCGATTTATTTTTTATTCTGAGATCATAAGTGACATCTCACTGATTTGGCAAAAAAATATAAATAATCTTATTATTAATTAATATAATAATAGAGATTTCATTTCTGTATTTCTTTAGAACCCCTATACCAGTGGGTCTCCTCTTTTTTTGTCTGATGTACCTCCACAGCCCTATCAGATGAGCAAGTGAGAAGTACCCCTTCATTTAATCTATCTGCCATTAATTGAGATTGTTGTTATTTAATAATATTAATAAAATAAAAAAATTTGAGTATGCAGTATTTAGTACACAAAAGACTTAATGTTCTTGGAGTTGTTGATGTTTGGGTGTGGTCTTGTCTGTTCAGTAGCTTTGATCAAGTTGGCATTCGCCCTACCGCTTGGCAGGAGCTGGTGGTTTTCAGGATTTATTTTACTTTTTGATGTTTCAACTTCTTTACTTGCCCTGTAACTTGTTTTCACATATTCCCAATTGCAGCACATACAAAGGTGTTACAACATGTGAAGGTTTTACAACTGAATCATGTGCTGTACTTTATTTAATTTTTTTTCAATATGGAAAAACAAGATTTTAATAATTACTTTCAAGGTGGTCAGTTTGCCAACTTTTGCACTTCTGGTAGAAGTAGGGATTATGTTGAAAAAGTTAGCTAACAACTTATTTATAATTTCAAATGTTCCAAGTCCTGTATCTGACAATTTAAATACAGGTATTTCATATAAAGAACCTAAAAACATGCGTGAGCAGAAACAAATTACTTACAAAGGAAGTAGTAGCAGTATCAGAAATAAAAGGTCACATACATATGAAGAGTTGTAAGCACCAGCATATGTTTCCTTCTATTATGTCTTTAAGTTAATGCTTTTTTTCTTCATCTCTCCTCTTTCACCTTAAACAAAGAGAGGGGCCTTTAATGTCCGTATTAATGTAGAAGCAGGTGGTAAAGAAGCCTTTGTTAATCACTTAATGATGAATTCCCCCCACTTTACATGGTGGCTTTTTCACCAGCCGTTTACTTCTTGTGCATGGGCTGTGGAAACTTTATAAAAAGTTTATCTTACCATGAAATGAGTAGGCACGGATAAATGGCCAACGCAGGGTTTTGTCTGTCAATGCAGTCAGCCTATTGGGGGTCCACCGACTGGGCAGGTTTGGACCATATGTCATCATTCCGACCCTTTGTGTGGGCGTGTCTCTGTGGCAACCGCATCAGCTGTGGCCATTGTGTATCGGGATTCAATGGCCCATATATTCATTGCAGGGCTAGTGTGGGCCCCGCAGCAGAAACAAATTGATACATACAAGCCCCAGCCCCATTTGGCTCGCATGACACATTTCAAATAGACAAAAAAAGGACATTTTAGTCTGTTGAAAATGTTGAGAAAAGCTTGGTCGCCATAGTGACTGTGCAGTAAAAGCGGCCATGGGCCATTAAACTCCAATCAGATGTAAATTTGGGCTGCCCCCAGGCCCACAGATGGAAAGCCCCCTTCACACAGCAAACACAAATTAAACAGTTTGTTTGCCAATTCACATGTCATCTTAATGGGGTTTTATTCGTTTGCCCTTTGTTTAAATGAAGAGAATTACAAACCGTCATTGATTTATAATATTAGACCACTTCATCTGTCTGCACATAGTCTGTTCATTGCACACTCTAAGTCAGATGGTTAAAGGAGATAAAAGACACTTTAAAACCTTGAAATGTTAAAGAGGAGCCAATAGGAAAATAATTTTATCTATGACAATTTTGGTAATAAAATGTGCACAGAAGATAATCAAATCATTAGATCCAGTAAAACAATACTGCTGTGTAATAGCAATGAATTATGTATCTAATATGTCTATCTCTGTGCTTATAATATAATTCAGCAAATAAGCCCTTGCCAATATCAACAATATATTTATGACATGCCAGTTGTATATTATATTTATCCACTAGTGATGAACAAGCAGTACTATGAATCCTTTTTTCTCAATACCTATCAACGTGTTTAAGTTGTGTGTAGCTCAGTGGTAGAGCACATGCTTCACATGTATGAGGTCCTGGGTTCAATCCCTGGCATCTCCAATCCTGGAAGTCGCTTTGGATGAAAGTGTCAACCAAAGGCATGATACATAAATGTAGTGTAAAGTTACTCAATGTTCTGTGCTCTCCTAGGCTGAAAACATTTTATGTTTCAAATACTGTAAACATGGCATAAGTGAATGTTTCATGTATCGTTTTTTTCTCTACAAAAATGCCCTGTAACACAGGAAACAAGGTCTGTGGAAAATAAAGAGCCATTGGGTGACACTATCTCCAGGACAGGAAGCAATGTTCCCTTGTGATTGGGCAGAGAAAATATTTGGTTGTCTTGATGGCTGGAGATTTGTCCAAACCTGTCATGCCATTTGATTCAGTTTGAGGTCACGTGCAGTGTCTGATGTTATTGTAAGGTTTTTTTTCACTATGCCTGGTGTCTGTCAAAGTACAGGCCAACAAAAGGGGAAAACTGCTGGAGGATAACTCTCCAGAATGAACGTTGCACAGCTGGTCAACACACACATTCAGACATTTCTTTTTTATTATCACTAGCAATCATTAGGAGGGGCAGATTCCTGTGTTCTGTAATTACTATTAAATACATATAGCTGCAAGACATATGACAAGAACACTACAAATATATAACAACTATAATTCATATCAGTAGACAACGGTAATTATGTGCAATAATGGGCTTAATTTTTTGGCAATCATTGTTGCAGAAAAACAAGTTGAGGAGTTTCAGTGTTAACAGAGAAACAAATGACATGGGATTACTTAGATTTTTGACTTACTGGGATTATCTATGTCAAGTTATCACAATTCCTCTGATAATAATAAACTAGAATAAATTCACAAAACTGAGAAACGTCTAATCTTTAACCGATTACATCTTGTAATAAACCTGTTGTGCTATCTGTCTTCAGGAGGCTACAGCCGCTCTTGTTTTTCCACTGGCCTCATACAGTAACAACTGCTCTGTTATGACAACACCGGACAGGCAGATCGCAGCATGGGCTTCCACTGGCTCTGGACCAAGCTGACCTGGGACCTGACATTACCAGTATAGCTGTAGCCTCCCCACTGCTAGCCCTTTGTTGCACAGTGCAGCTAACGATGCCCTGTCTATCTACAGTGCTGTCCTCCATGCAGGGCAGGGGGAATGCTAATTTGACAGAAGGATGATTAACTACAGCAGTCACAGTAGCAAACCGCCTCATTTTCATGTGTTATTGTTTCCAGTGTCCCACCTCCCAGAGAGATTTGACTGCTCTATTAACGAGTTGTTTCGTGTCTCGAGGGGATATTTAGGTGGCACAGCAGCTCAACATTTGTCATAAACTCCTTGTATGCCATCCAGGACCACCTTGTGTAAAAAAAAATTTTTTTTCTTCTTTAAAATTGAAGACGTTTTCCTTGATATTTGTTATCCAAATGAAAGCCATCGAGGAAGAGCACAATTACAGTCAAATCACATGGAAATCAAATGAACGGTTTCTCAGACTTTGCCAGAATGAAAGCGGCCACAAGGACACGAGAGAGGCAAAGAGAAAGACTGAAAAGGAGGCAGGATGGTATACTGTCTGGCTGTCTGGTGTCCACACAGAGCTGTGTCTTGTCCACTGGTGGCTGTGGAGGATTCATTAAGCTCCACACTCACTCCCCCTGCACGTGAGTGACAGGTCCCTACAGCCAGTGTTATCCCTCTCTCTAAAACACCACAGATCATCCTACTCCTCTCTTGCCCATCTGGCTGCCTGAATCTAACAAGGGGTGTCCTCCAGTTATAAGAGGGTATAAAGAGAGGGAGAAAAAGTTAAAGACCCAAAGATCCCATCAGATTCTCCGTGGTCTGTGGGCTCCAATTATTCAGAGCTTATCTTTTCAGCTTGGCTGATCTCCAAATGAATAAAGTGCGGGCCGCATTACTGCCGGCCGGGTGCACCTCTAAAGAGACTGAAGGAGGATCAGGGCTGTGGGTTATGGTGTCAATCTGGCACTGACCCCTGGGGTTAGGGAGGTGACGTTATGTAGTGACAGCGCCTAGGCATCCCCTTGTAGCACCTCCATTTAAACCCTGTCTGGATAAATGGAAAAGGGCAATCACATTAGAAGAGGTTTCTTTCCATTTTAAAGCAAAAAAAGAAAGAGAGAAAAAAAAATCTCTAATCACAAAGTGGCTGACTCTTGACTTTAAAGTCAGCTCCAAGACTGTGGCTAGAAAAGGTAGAAGTCAGAGGGTTAAGCTGGCGCATTGAGTGCTGTCGCTGGTGTCAAGAGCTACATCGCAAGGTTTTAGAAGAAGCCTAAAAGGACCACAACAAGTGGCTAATATGGAATATTTTAACATAAAACACACTGCAAATGCTATGTTTTAGTGACCTGAAAAAATACATACAGGATTAAATTTTTGCAAATAGTAATATTTTGCAGACATACATATGGGGCTTAAATCAATGAAACAAAAAATGTTGCATCCCCTGACATGATTTCAGTCTTTAATTTACCTTAATTTGTTTTGGTGGTGCAGATCTTTATCCATGGGATTTCCCACAGTTGAACACAGAGGTGTGGCCTAAAATTGGGGTAACATTTATCACTTACATTCACCTGAGTGAGTCCAAATATGATCAAAGAGAAAAGATTAAGCTTATATTAGATTTTAGATATTGGAAGCCATGTCTAAATATAAATGACATCGGTGCATAGTTTCAGGATAATTATTCCCCATAAACTATTTATTGACCAGTGTCAAATACATTTTCCACTTACTGAATAATATATCACCAGTTTTTGTTAGATGCCAGGATTTTGCCACTCTTCAGGGTTCAATGAAGTGACACCCTTGGACAAGTCCCACTCTGCACTTGGCACTGAGCCGGGACACAATGGGAGACTGGTGGTCCTTCGTTTCGCGGCAGCCCTTCCATCTCTGAGAATCCCCAACTCTCAGATCTTCCGACAAGTGTTGCCGATGCCTCTCTTTTTTTCTACCTTCATGGAGATGGCTGGGAGATTCTCATGCCACCACACAATGCCTAAACAAGGCGGGTATGTCTAATTCAATTAAGTCCACAAGGCTGTGCCAAGTGGGCCCTGGTCCCGTGTGACAGGGATAATGATCGGGCAGAGAGGAGGATGGGGTCGGTGTTGGGTTCTAGGGGGCTGAAGAGGGAGACTTGAGCTCATTCAGGTGTTCGTACATTATTTTTTTTATATTCTACTCTGGGCTTTAATGTGTCCGGGATGACCCGGCTCATTTAGAGTTGAATGGAATATTTTGCATTCCAACATTACTGTTCAAATGGGCTAGATGAGGGACAATGAGAGATTAGGAATTATAAGTAGTGTGACCTCTGAATTCCGACAATTCAGAACTTAGAAATTTTTCCCACTGTCTCACACAACAGGTGTGTGGGAAAAGTAAATCTCACTCAACGAGCGATTCAACAAACAGTGTAGACACCTGGAAAAAGAAGCAGATTCTCTCTTTGTGATCTCTAAAGCCTTTAATCACAGTAATACTGTTATGTGTTTCGTCACATACTCTAACACCTATCCCTAAACTTTGTTGATAATGTTGTTAGCTTAAATTAAGTGATTTAGAATTAAGCACAATCTATACATTTTCAACTTGAACTATTTTTTGTTTGAGTGTCCTCCCAAGCAAAACGACAGCATTAGTGGGTGAAGGAATTATGGCTCTGAGCAAAGGAGGAAGTCAGGTGATGCTGTATATTAACACGGAAGACCTCATTTTCCTTTTCTGTTTCCTACCGGCAGTAATGGTTTGAAATATGGGGAGCTGCGAGGAGCCTCAAAAGCCTCATTTGAGAAATTCTGGGGGAGCTCCAAAATATCATAATTCTTGGTGCTACGTTTTTTTTTTCTTTATATTTTCCTGCATATTTAGGGTCCTTAAATAATTAATAGGCTAATAGAAAAGCACTTGTTAACATGCACGTTTATTCATACGTAACAATTTCAGTTAATTCGTGTCTGATAAACACAATGCTGTTTATTTCTGCTGTGGCCATCCGTTCGGGGCAGCATGCACTCAATGCATGTTACGTAATGGGCATGTTCATAATCGTCATGAGGGATGCAACCTAGGTCAGGTCCAAAGTATCGCAAAACCATTGCCTGTCCACTCTGCATTGGCATTTTTATAATTTCTTGAAGGAGAGCGGTTAAAAAAACATTGCAAAGTGAAAAACATTTCTGTTTCCTTGTTATTGCAGGTTAAATATTTACTGTGTGAATTGAAATGTACTGATAGCATATTTTTGCACATAGGCGGGCCCACGAATAACCAAGTGGTCTAACCATGCCGATGATGGTCCCCTGACCTCAATGAATTAGTCATTTTAACTCAGACCAAGATCTTTTTCCTATTCCAAACCAAGATTCTTATGCCTAAACCCAACTAAACGTTAGTCATAAAGGTAGGAGTCCTTTAGAAACTTCGTAAAAGATCATAAAACAGTGATTTGGAATGGTTTTAGAAGGCACAGACAAATTATGTCGTCCTTTGATGAGAAAATGCTTATTAGTGTCGTTCTAGAGGGTATTGACAAACTACGTATATTATTGTTTAATTGAGGATGTGTTGTTGTGTGTTGTGTGTGTTGTTTCCTGCAGTTATATAATAATATATAATTCCTGAACAGTAAGAATATCTGTTTCATATTTTGAAATATGAAAATATGTATAGTGTGTCTGGGTAGGTATGTTTAGAAGGGTTAGTGACATCTACTTATCCAGTGTCGGAGAAGAAAGTTGCTAAATAGCACAGCAGTCATGGTTGACAGGGAGTTAGACATTGTTTAAGAAAACCTGCTTTTCTGCATTTTCAACACTTTTGACTTCAGCTGGGAAGTATCTCAGACCTCAGAGGCCTTTAGTTTCACTGAAGTTTCCAAAGGACTCCTGCTGCTCCTCTGGGACCCTTGTCTCCGACCAGCACAAAAAAGCTCCTTAAACGTTTGACTTTCTCACAGAAACAGCTTGCTAAATGGTATTTCTGTAATGGACTCCTGCTAGGGTTCATATGCATTGTATAGCCACGTTGCACAAAGTTGAGTCAACATAATTACCATGAGAATGCTCCCAAAGAAAGGCCCAAAAAGGGTTTTTTTGAATAAAAATCTGAAACTATAGAATTCTTTGTTTTCACAGGGGGAAAAAGATGAAAATCAAAGACATCGATGGTCATCGGAAAAGTGCTGCCGAATGAATGTCTTATTTACATCCCAAAGGAAAAGGCCATGGTTTTAAAAGGATGGGAAAGCAGGGGCCTCTATCATTGGGGTGCTGGTCGCAGAGGCTGTGGCTACTCTGGCAGCCTCCCTGCCAGGCAGCGGTTAACAAGGCCTTGGCTGAATTAAAGAATGGCAATGAGTTTTTAATTGGTGACACATTATATTTATCAAGCTGACAGCGGAGTGACTGCGCTGCACCCCTCTTGTTTTGTCCTTGTGCACGCATTACTTCCCCCTATGTGCCCCTGCATGATACCCCCTATCTGCCGAGGTCCCTCACATGTGAAGAAAGAAGAAAAACATAATGATCGGCATCAAGCTGAATGATAACACTGAATTATTCATTAGGGTCTCTTAAAGTGTTGGATAAATCACCCCCCCCTCCTTTTTTTTAACAAAAGCTTCTCTTTGTCACTCAGTCCAATCATGCCATTTCAAGGCTTAGCATAAAGAAAAGTCCTTTTCAGCCCTTTTTATCCGTCGTGACTGAAGTTCTGCTGCAGGGCCGAAAAAGTTATTAACAAGTGTTTAATATTTGGATGGGAGTGTTTGCTCACCTCTTCCATACATGCCATTTATGTGTGTCCCTCCTATACACCAAGCAGCTTGTGACTTAACACTTAATAATGACACTCAATGTTGCTAATGTGACCATATGTCATGAATATATTAGAATTTCAATAAAGTTCCATTATTCGAATTTTATTATCAGGTTATATATACTCAAACACATTCACTTCACTGACAATTATCCACTGCTGTTAACCCGATTTAACAATTAAACTGGTGCATATAAGGTCCATTATTTTAGTAGTAAACTATACTTTTAACTTCCTGTATTTTACTATAATTCAGAACACTGTTTATAAGCAATAGCCCATCAGACTATTTGCTCATCCATGGATGTAGGATAGTATAAAATGTCACATATACAGTACCAGTCAAAAGTTTGGACACATTCCCATTCAACTAAATGGGAAAGTGTGTTTAGTTCAGCTTCAAAGTAGCACCACAATCATAATTCTTAAGTTTTCAAAGTTTATTTGCCATTTAAACTGTATGAAATGAAAAAAACATTTCGTATGTAAAATGGCCAAAACATAAAAGTATCCAGATAAAAACACAAAATATGAATGCAATTGAAGATCTGAATATGTTGAAATAAAGCATTTAGCTGAGTAAAAAGACAATACAAGCTATACATGTAAACTGCATGCATATACAAACTAGTAATAAAAAATGTGTGTGTTTATTTTACGTAACCAAGGTGTGTGTGTTGAATTCTGGGAGGCTGGAGTGTTCCTTAAGAAAGTAGTCAGAAAGCACTTTATTTTTATTATTTTTTAACTTCTATTTATATGAATGGTATTTTTAAATTTACAGGAGATATAACATAGCATATGTCTTTTCATGCTGGTTGTTTTTGAGTAACAGCAGGTTCCAAACAGTTTTGGAAGAAATCCTTTGTTATAGAATTCAGGGCGTTACTAAAGCAAAGGGGGGTTAAGAGTAGAGGTCCTGGCGATGCTCTTCAAAATGGTAGTGAAAGAAAGGGAGCGGGGCGAAAGAGGCCTAATGAAATATTTAAGATTTAGGCTAAAAAGGAACTCTGAAAAAGTTTGCAACAAAGGGGTCTGCCAAGGGCCTCCATTGTCCCTGGACCTGGCGGAAGCAGTGGCCAAGTTGCTACAGATATGAGGAGTGCCCATATTGAGCGGGGATGTGTAGGCTCTGCTCACAGCTGTGTCGCTGCACTCCCGCCCCAGCCACCAGCCCCCTGCCTTTGTGAGCTTTTGTGAGGGCCACAGAGCGGCGATTTTACACCGAGCTGATTGCACAGCAACGGCTTTGTGTGGTCAACAAGGAGGCCCCGCCCATTCCTGACCGTCGCCGCTCACTCGCTCTGCATCATAGACACACACAAACACATACATTCATGCCAATCTCATCAGCCTACACTGACATTCTGCCTTTTTATTATTTAAGGATGACAAGGTGATGAATCCCCTTTCAGGGGGTTGATATGAACTGTGGTGGTTGGTTGAGTAAGGGGGGCGGGGGGGGCTCTTATTCCCAGCTCCTTGTCCAGGATCTGTCTATTTAGCGCCTAACTGCTTTTGATTAATGGAGGGCCCATTCTGTGTAACATATGCCACTTTTAGGGCCAAATAAGGGGACCACATTTGCTGATGTTTTTGAGTAATGATGTCACGAGGTCACTTTAGACACAGAATGAGTGAAACGAAGAAAGAAATGTAGCTTTTCTGTTTGTAAAAGAGCAGTTAACCCTACATCTGGTGTGAAGTAAATGTGTTTAAGTCACTGGTTATGTGTTTAAGGTGAAGAGATGAGAATAAGCTAAAATAAGCCAGTTTTACTGAGCAAACTTTTTTTTTCCAAGGCGAATATTGTTTAGATCACTATCTGGCTAAACAAAAAGATAATTATTAGCTGCAAATGGTCTGTTATCTCTTCTTTGAAATACAGACAACTTTCTCATTAAGTCATTCATTTTCCCTATAAAGTTTTATGCATCTCAAATAAGAGTGAAACCCCCCTAAATGCCAGACCAAGTCCCCCGGTGTCACTCAGAGCTACGAGGCGAGTTCAGGCCTGACCACAACAAGGGCGCAGCAGCTTAACACCAACCTTAACACATGGCTCACTCCATCCAAGCTCATCAAGTCTTCTTAATGTGGCTAATGTGATGGAAAATATACCCATGTCCTAGGGAACGACTGGAACAGGGACCTGGACACAACTCACCCAATGCAAGAAATATCTTTTGGTAGATTTCTTTGATCAGCAATGGTTTTAATTGTAACTGCAGGCTGCACGTTTAAAAATTGACTAAAGTCAGTTATGCACACGCTGTTTCCATCCCTGAATTCAAGTATGGTAACATGTTAGAGTGGCCTTAATCGTGTATGAACTCATGGGAATGTTATGTAAGTTGACAATATAAAAAATGTCTGCTTACACTTTATAGTACAGTCCGTGATTTACAGAATACTTTTGTTGTATGAATCAAACAGGTACCATTAAAATACTTCTGGTACATACGCGATGAGTACCTCAGTCGTCATATTAAGAACAAAAAACATGTACTTTATGTTCTTTAAAAACCCCAACATCTGAGATTTGAGACAAAAAAAAACCTTTAGTTACCTTTGTGTATGGCAACAGTTTTAGCATACCGTAATTGTGAAATACATTATACCATTGCTAGTTTCTACAGAATATAATGTTGTTAACACAGTTCTTATTTAATATACTTATTTAATCACTTAAAATCACTTATATTCACTCACTTACCTCTGGTGTTATCTCGTTAATTTGTCTAGAATATGAGATATCTGTTTCTGAGAGTAACCAGGACAGTGACCTTTAAAAAGACATTACTACTGATTTTCGATTTCTCAGAGACGGGTATCTCAAATCCCAAACACCAGAGGTTAGTAAGAAAATATGTTGGCCCGATAATACATTAAATGAGACCATAGGAATATCATCTTGTTACTGTAGGTTTTTTCCACCAAATAAGTTATGTTGTACTGCCGATGGGAGGATGCATAGCAGCACAGCCATGACATCACTGAAGCTGGAAAATCTTACCTCTAATGATCCTCCTATATCGTGTCTGTTTGGATCTGCCCTGTTGGAGTTATGGCCAGTAGTATAGACTCACTCCACTGGGATGCTTAATAGCCCCTAATAGATCTGAGGCTGTTGGAGCGAGTCAGGCAGCACAGAGAGCTTGACACAAACCAGACGCAAGACTAGCTAACCTGTTAGCCTCCCCTTTATTTAAGCAGGGGTTTGCTAGCTGCACTTTCCTGGGAGCTTGTCTCTCTGTTCTTCACAAAGACCTGTCACGTTTAATGGCCTGTTGCCTGAGTGGGCTGCTGTAGCCCTCTCCAGAAGAAAGCCCCCACGAAGAAAGGCTCATGGTCAGCTAATGCAGCTTAATATTCTTTAAAAAGGTTTGGGGGACAATTAAGAGAGCGTTTCCCATGGTTCTCCCCCCAGCGGTGCATGGCTGCCTGTGCAGCAGCTCGTCTGTTTGATGGACTCTGAATGCATCTTATTGATGGGGGTCAGAGATTAGAAGCAGCCGTGCGAGGGGAAGAGAGTGAATAGAAGGTCCCACATGGTGGCCTCAATCAGACACACACACACATAACCACTAACAGCTCTTCCACTTGTCCGCCTGTGAATGGTATTCTTCAAGCTGAATGAGCGATTGAGTGTTGAAGGTCCTCTCATAGAGATTCACAGATACAAGTATCACAAAACTGTTCTAATTTTCTTCTTTTTCTTACATTCATTGTTGCATCTTTCCGCCACAGCCCCCCCCCCCATGATAAAAATTGCTGAAAACTGGCATGAATAAGTTACTAATAGCCAGTCTCCCCTTGAAGGCTGCAAAAGTCCACCCCCTGACACATGGAAGTCATGCTGTGTCTTCGCCCGTGTCTGTCTGTACACGTCCTATCAGTCATCTTGCTGGCGAAGCAGTGCTCTGGCATGCAGTCACCATGTAAGATGCCACATGTGTGAATGTGCTGGGTCATGACCCCATCAGCAGACGCATGAAACCAGGGTAGCAACAATAGAGTGCAGAGAAACCACACATTTCTGACTACAAGCACAGAGAGACAGTAGAGGACAGAGGAGGACGAGACCACGACATACATTGCTGCACCAGTGTAGGCTGGGATTCATGTGAATTTCTGCAATACGGGCAATGCAGGGAATTTGTTGTTGTTGAGTTTATGGAGCATGACCACAAGTTCAAAGTATTAAATGCATAAAATACCTGCTCGCAGTACCACTTTCATTATTGCATCAGGGAAGTGGTCTGACTCGCACAAAAGTACACCAACCACTTTCCTGTCGTCTGACTCTTTTTGCATTTCATTTTGTTGCAAAGCTCGCATAGTGACACCTAAGTGGAAACAATGTTGCAGCAAATTTAAGTTACAGGGAATAAGCCTGTAATCCTAAAGTACAGAAATAATTACATTATTTTGATTTATTTCCCCTGATGTGCCATTGTTAGGGTATCTTATAGTGCTGTCTGGAGTTTTCAGGTGCTCTACTATAGGATAGTCCACCTACAGCTATAGCTGACCATGCAGTGGCAATTAGAGGAGTGTTTTGGGTCAAGGAGAGAGCATGGGTTTTGTTTGCCTGCATCTCATGATTGAATGGCCATGTATAGGACCATGAAAGAAAAGAAGCCAATTAAGTGCGGGGCGGTTTGATTTTTTTGTTCCGTGTTGTAATTAGGCCCAGGCTCCGAAAACTTCCTCAAGTACCTTTTGGGTTGTTTTGTTGTCAGGCCATATCATTAGGACCAAAATGATCTGCCCAGGTGCTCACTGCCTGAATATGTTGAGAGATTATTTAAAGAAAAACATGCCGTCCACAAGCCTCTGGGCCTTGTAACACACTCTCTGGCTCATACACAGCTACATGAGCAGAGTCCTTAAATTCAGGCCGGTTCAAACAATGAGAAACATGTTTCACATTGAGGCAATCAGAGAAAATAAATGGACTTCTAATATTTGTGATGTACGTTTCACCTCAGACTCCATACTGAGCGCATTCTCAAAAAGTTGGCATACAAAAATTAGAGTAATTATTTTATTCATTTCAAAGGCACTTCAGAGCTTCCGTTACCTTCGATCGTACAGAGCCAATCACATGCCGTGGATCTAAATGTCCAGTTTTATTCAAAACCACATCCAGTCAGTCAAAGGTTTTTTCCCTTTCCACCACAAGTTTGTGCAGTTCATATTTTTCTACTGTCTGTCCTTTCGACCTCTTTAATAAAATCTTTGTCTGAAATATTCAGTAATTGATACGTATGTTTTTCTATTTTTAATTTTTCTGTTATATAGACTTCATTGCTAAATAAATCTATTTACTGATCTGTTGATTGATTGATTGATTGACTTTATGCAGACAAGCTGTTGATAACTGATAATATTTCTGGCATTTTGCTCAGACATAAAGTCCCAGCTGTGTCAAGCGATTAGACAAAACCATGACAGACAAAACAGGAACCATTGGTATTCATATTTGACCAATTAATCAGATACTATGACCCCATAAATTCCCAATCCAGAGACACACACACACACCCACTCACACATGCTGACACACTCCCTGCTCTCTGACTCTGGGAAACCTAGAGTCCGGCAGCTGCTGTCAGAGTGGGCGGTTAAGGGAGGGGAAGCCGAGGGGCATGGGAAGGATTTGAGTGTGCCATGTTAATAACTCACAAGTGGCCTGGGCCAGTGGTCACTGTGTTATTAATGTGCCACCACACTCCTGGCATCTGACCCAAGGATACATTCCTTGTGTAATGGGCAGCAGCTGGACGGAGGTTTCCGGGACGACAGCTGAGAACAAGCTGGGGCGACCGTGGGGAACACCCACCATTATCTCCCCCCTGAGTCCCAAACCTGTTCTCTCCCTGCTCATGGGTCCCTCCCAACCATTTCAGAATGCCTGTTTATAGAGGAGGACAGGAAAGACTCTTTTTAGGACTAACACAGCTTATATCTTGCACAAGGCGGCAGTGGGTGAAGAAACCATAGTTCTGCTTTCATTCAATGTTTGGTAAAACCAATCCCATCAAGCTTCCAATGTCCACATATGCAACATAGTTTTAACAGGTCTAAAATTAGACATTGAAAATTCAGCTATGTCTAGGCCATCTCAATTGGTTTAAAGTCAGCCCAAGGTGGACATCCATTTTACTCCACATTGAGCTCAAATACAGCCTTTATAAACAATTGCATTGCAACATACACTGGTTTATATCTTCATGAAAATGTGTGCGTACACTAGGCCCAAACCATTATTTCTCTCGTTACGTTTTGCAAGTTTTTCATGGTAGCTTGTCAGTGTACTGATTTTGTTTGTGACTACTAGTCAAGACTTATTTTTTTAATGTGATAAACACTGCTTTAACACTTGTGTAATTTGAGAAGAGATTTGCAGAACAACATATGACAAGAAAAATGAAAAGGCAAAGCTAAAGAACCACAACAGGCTGCGTATTTCAACAAGTTCAAAGTCGACCGAAGCTGAAATGTCAAAGATAAAAACATCATCATTATCTATTAGCTATATGAGCCACTTCAGTGTGCTGTCATTCTGACACCGTTTCTACCCCTGAAACCATAAAGCTACAGTTTGGAATACTGACCCCAATAAAATAAAGTCCACTGCAGTTTAACTCCATTGCCAGGAATATTTATTTTCAAAAGCACCTTCTTTCAGTGTGCATGTGTACACAAGAAGTGGGGGCTGACACACAGACCTCAGTCTTGGCTGACGACCATCGGCCGGAGCAGCGTTGGCAGCAAGACCGTGAGAAATAGGGGGGCGACACCCAAATGTCATCACAGCTGCAAAACTGCTGAGCATAAAAGCCAAATTACAGAAATATGTACCCTGAGGCCTCCCGACAATGAAAACAGAGCCACGTTTGAGTTTCTGCTGCCCGAGGAGTGCAGTGGAAGTTGTCCTGCGTTATGTTTCGTGGGATTTACTATGAGCAAGGAACTCCAGATTCCACAGCTGCTGGCAGACATCAGGGTGCACGTGTGGGTGGTTGTGTGGGAATTCATACTGGGTCAACCTCGCTGTTATCGTGCCATGTTATTGCTCATCAAGCCTGATAGCCAATGAATGTACTGTATGTCTGGCGGACAACTGGCAACATTGTGCAGACATTTATCCTAATGACATGGATGTTTTGATCCACAGTAGTTTGACAGTCTTAATCACCAGCATGTATTATGAAGACTTTTGGGAGGATATTATAATTATTTCCTGAATTATCAAAGTGTATTTTTCTTTTACGATTAGAACCTCATTAAAACCAAGCTTGGGAATTGTCATCATGTTCACATGCATGTGTGTATCACAAAATCTGCATGCTGCACTTCGAACCTTTCTCCCTCATCAGATCAAGTAGTAAACTCTTGCTAATGTCAATAATGGACCGAACTTAAGTGCTCTTTTCTGCTCCAGTCTCCAGCCTTTGTCCTCTATATGAGCATGAATATTACATAAAATATTAATGGTTGCTGTAACAAAGTATTATAGACATTGAAACAACAACATTGTTTAACATCCAATGCCAGTGTTTCTGAAATCCTCGCTTTCTGCAACATCTGTTCATTGCAACTATTGTACTGTATGGATGAGGTTGGGGAAAGGCCGTGGTTATGGCAAATAACTTACGGTTAAGGTGTGGCTGGGGTTAGGCAACTAAAACACTTTCAGGGTCAGGGAAAGACTGTGGTTACAGTTAATAAAAAGACAAACATTGATTGCAGGTCTCCTGGATGAAAGTCAGATTTTCTACATTCAAATCCATCACCCCGACCTCCACACCCTTCCTTTCTGGCTTGCTACATAAAGGCCACGCTACTTCCTGCATTGGCACAGAACGTTGGCATTGAACATAAACTACGGGGTGCGGAATCATCCAATATGGACATAATTCCTTGGATACTGGACTGAATCCTTCACTGGCTTCCCACCCATGAACACGTGTGCCAAATGTGACCAGCCAGGGTGGAAGCTGCTTCCAAGGATTGAACCTCATATTTCCATAAACAAAATCTAATGCTGTCAGAATAATTATAATAAAGATGGTATAATCACAGGAATATTCGAAACACGGGGGCTACATGTATAAACCAGAAACTACTTTATACTCTCAAAAACATCTGGGGTCCATTACACGCATGATGTTTACTTTTCATTACATAAATGTACTCCTGCTCTGTGTTTGTGTGTGTAAAGATAATCCTGCAACAGTAAAACTGCTTAGGCCCTGCTGTCAAAAATAAAAGGCATGTGTGTATTTACATATATACAGGTGAGGGTCTGCATGTTTATATATGCAAGTGGACCATAGTAACACAGTACAGGTTGGTGTTTATTTGTGCATGAGAGTGAAGCTGGGAAAGTTTGAGAGTGTAGGGTAGTAGCCTGGCGGGTGGCAGCGAGGGAGGTAGTTTTGTGGTTTAGGTGGGTTGGGGGTGTTAGCAATGTGAGCTTAAGGAGGCGGATGAAGAGAAGGGGTGTGCAGAGAGGGAGAGAGGGCCTGTGCATGTGCCTTTCAAGGTGTGTTATTTGTTCAAGGCTGTCCAAACATTTACAGAGCGCTGGCAGCCCTGGAATGCAGAGGCAGGGCTGAGGCTGAGAGCAGCAGCCGTGGGAAACCGCTGCTCTCCTCAACCTCTGCAGACTCGTTCCCCCTCGGGCAGAGTGTCAACACAGACAGTGCCAGAGATGTGTGGGCCTGATAGTGACAGGTCCCGTCAGCAGCCGCACACACACAGACACACACACACACACGCGCAGCTCCAGCAGGCACACAGCCGGGCTCATTGCCTCGCTTGCAGACTGACACACATTAACACACAGAGGCAGAAGCCAGAGGCACCCGCCCTCCCACACACACACACACACACACACACACACACACACACTTATTTAATTGTTCATTCACACACACAACAAACAATGGAGTTTAATATTTCATAACTGTGTACTGCCTCATACTCACATGGGCTTGAGATTTGTTCCCATCATCATATCATATCATGAATAGGTGTCTTAGAATAAACTAAATGGTGTAAACTATTTCTACATTTTTCTCTCCATCTCAAACACGCCCCCTTGAATACATGGAATCCAGGAAGTATGAGGGGTCTATTGTCTAGATTAAACACAGGGAGAAAAATATGTCAAGACCAACTCGTTTGTTCAGTTATAATTAGACATGATATTTACTGATTATGGGAAGTAAGCAGTGACAGATCACTGCTTACAGTGTCTGACCCACTTTTTGGTGGTTTGGAAGCTTTGGAGACATTTGAGATCACCCACTATGTTTTATCTAATCTGCAAATTATAAGAAAAAACCTGTATCAATCCAGTCAGGTGTGAAGCGTCAGTCATCTCTTGTACAACCCAGTCCATTGCAAGGAATTTTATCAGAGTGAAAAGTTTGTGCTGGTGTTGCAAAGCTAAGTCAGGGATGGCAGAAAACATTTAAAAATGGTCCAAATAATCTTTGGCATTGTTGCCATTAAGCTAAAAGCTTTTTCTGTTGTTTCAATGTAGACTGTTGATGTGATTGAAGATAAGTGACAAAAGCTTCACAAGAGCGCACACACTTGTGTGTACATACAGTATATTTGTGCTTGTGTGTGCATAAACATCTCTGTGTGTGGGCCTCCTTAAGAGAGTACTGCACCGATTTAGCATCATACTTCAATAACATTGTTGAACTCACAATTGACAGTTAAAAGAATAAAGATTCAAAATTGATGTAGCAGAAACCAGGGATATAATTGTTTTTATTCCACATTCTTTTTCCTACATTACCCACAATGCAGCTCGACCACTAACAGTTCTGTTGGAGATTCGGGTGTGTTATGCTAGTAGCGGCTAATGTAGCCTCAAGCCACTAGCCTCAAGCCGAGATGAGGAGGGGCTACAGAAGTCTTGTAAGCTCACTTCTCTCCAACTCTCCACCCCACACTCCACACTATTTTGTGAGGCAATTTATTAGACTTCACACAACTCCCTCTAGAGCCACAAAAGGTTCCTCCCGACACCTGTAAACAGAATTTAAAACTCTTGTTAAAATTGGTGGTATTCCTCTTTAAGTTAACAACATTTAATTGCAATACAGTAACACAAAACCTATAGAGCAGTAACAGAGTGGTTGTGCTGTGTGCAAACCTGAAACCAGATCCAGGCTGAATTCTTCAAGATTTTCACTTTAACCAGATTAGCACTAGTTGCATATGTGAAAAATGCAACAGTTTCAAAACCTTTTGTCAAAATAAAGTCCTTTTATTTAACTTAAGTGAGGAAAGCATAGATAGATTGGTTAAACATTCACTTGTTATTGCTCCTTGTCAGTCTAAGGAGACAGTAAACATGTCTCCAGCTGGGGACCTGCCGGTGCCAAGCATGAGAACCATGTCTTGTCGAAACCCACACCAGGAAGTAAGCTGTCATGTGCACCACTGAAGTGATATCCTGTGATAAGAGCTGACTTTAGGAAACTACCTACTACGTCTACCCATGGCGTTCCCAGGTGCAGAGCAAGTGCACTCATATCTTGGTATACCTGTTCTTCAGTCCGAAACAAACACAAGCCTGAACCGAGATAATGCATGACTTATTGAACCTCATACCTTGCACTGAACTTGCATAGTTTTCTAAAGGGCCCTAAATCAATTTCAATTTTAGTCAATGCCAGTCATGTTCCATTTCACACAGAAATACTGTGTGAAAGGGTTACCCTGATCCTGAATTGAAACCATGGCAAACAGAATATTTAAACTTTAGTCACACGTTATGAACCAAAATGAAGTAAAAAAAGTATAAAAAAAGAACACTTTTGTGACAAACGTTTTGACCACATTAACATTTTCAAATCATTGTACACATTTGCTGCCTACATTAAAATGTCAAAAGATAAAACATTTTAAAATACAAGAAAAATTTGTTCTGTGCACTCAAGTGCCATTTCTGTGAGTTTTTAATGGTTGTTTTCTGTTGTTTACATAACAAATATAAAGGAAAGTGAAGATTCTTATTCTCATAACAGTGAGCAGATCTGTGTAGACTTATAATAAAGCAAAAAAAGAGACACATTTCTTTCCCAGCTCCCTTCTAAGGCAACAGTGATTGTGGAAAGGTTGTGTGGGAGCCACCATCCTTTGATTTAAGAGGCTCATTTGCCTATGTATTGGCAAAATATCCACTGTTTGTGTACACCTGTCTTCAGGTTTTTAGAGCAGCTGCTAAACACAAAGGCAAACACATTCACACAAGGTGCTCAACAACGCCTCACCCACACATGACAGAGTAAAGGTAGCTGAAGCTGAGTGAAACTTGCTCATCACCCTCCTCCTCCTCCTCCTCCTCCTCCTCGCACATCTCTTTGTCTGGCACACACACACACACTTACCTGCTCCTTCTGCCCCGAAGCCTCATACACCTGCCTGCACTGCTGGTGGAGTGTCATGTTTCAGCGGTGATGCAACGTCCCACCAATGAGCTGCGGTGAGAACAGTTAGGGAGCGTGGTGGGAACTCTCCTCCCATCTCTCCTCTCTCTACCTGGGAACCGGTGCTGCCTCAGGGAGGGGCCCCCAGCCGCCCGCTGTCTGAATGAACACCAAACAAAAACTCTCACCAATAGGTGAGTTACACGAGTCAATGTTGGTTTTTCTGTAGTCTATTATTTTTGGATCCCCTTTTTTCATTCATGGTTGGCACACTGCTTTACATATTGGAAGGATTTAGAAAAAAGGAAAATAAAAGACACTGAGAGACACAAAACAGTCAAAGTGTGGGAACTTTTCCTTGGTCCTTTTTTCTTCTTCCAAGAGCTTTTGTCAGTATTAACTCTGCGTACACAGGTATTTGTGCACCTGTGGCACTGGATTAGTGGATCAGCTTCTTCATTGTGTGCAAAAATAAGCACTGTGGGTTATTTTTAATTCCAGTTTTCTGACTGACAACACATTTAATCCTGTGTTGAATATTTTAAAAGCTAAGAATTTCAAAGTAAACTGTATTATTGTTTCAAGTTAATAACCTGCTTCAATACACATAGGTATAAAATGAAGAAGTGTTGATGCAGGTCTTTCTCAGACCTGAATCACCATTTTAGAAATGCCTCGTGATCCCACAAATCCAACAGTGCCTCCCTCAGTACAGAAAAGAGTAATGCCTTAATGAAATAACATCCAGCTTTTGGCCTTTGCATGTTCTGTTTGTTTGTAAGTGAAAATAAAAGGTTCAGAAAAAGTCAAGTTATGACGTGATTTATTTAGCTCAAAAAACAACATACAGTTTTCACCAGTAGAGCTGAAGTCATTTTTTTTCTGTGAAATTTAAATTCACTGAATGTAAATAAATGTTCCCCATGTAGGATTAAGGTAAGCAGTTAAATAGGAGGTACAGGCTAGTACAGGCTTTTCTCGGCATGTACACGTTAGGCTGGGACACAAAGAGTATAGGATTAC
This sequence comes from Nannoperca australis, assembly GCA_036023655.1. Lineage (NCBI taxonomy): Eukaryota > Metazoa > Chordata > Actinopteri > Centrarchiformes > Percichthyidae > Nannoperca > Nannoperca australis. Next base: position 7,942 of record JAVQJD010071902.1, on the reverse strand, counting down.
AGGGCTGATCGCAGTCTTATTGGTTAAACACAAAAATAAAGATGGGAAATTCTAGTCATCAGTCAGATTATCCGTTTTATTATCTATCAGTTGCTCATCATCTGACAGACCATCTGCACCAATTATATAAATTCTCACATAAGTGATAAAAGATTACATGTTTTTATAGACCAACATGGAAATTAGCCAGATACCTTGACAAAATAATAATCTTTACAAATGCATACCTCTTTTGCAAAAACCTTTTGGAAAGTTGAAGTTGAATAATTTCCAAGAGCACAAGTATAAACACAAGAAGGACAAGTGAGCAGACGAGTTTCTGTGTTCAGCGTGATGGCGTTTAATCTTCCTGACAAACTCTGAAGTCTCATTTAGCTACTTGTCAGCACTCACCTTTTTTTAAGATACATAAAAACCTTTAAAATTCACTGACGTATTTTAGAGAACAAAACATGAACGTTTCTTAAGCTTGTGTTAACCACAGAACTTTTTTCAGGCATCTAACCAAAAACTCATTCAAGAAACCCATTGACTTCCAGCCTAGGAAACCAAAAGTGTAAAAATGCTAACCCATTTCTAGGTTTTAGGACGCATTCCTGCAGCACTCTATAATTGTGTAATCAAAATATGGGGATTGATTACAAAATATTGATTAAATCATTTATACTATAGTTCATGTGTTTGGTACGCAGGCAGATTTGGTATCTAGCTTCTCAGGTTTCTTTGCAAACATAATGGGCCAATTTGGAGTTTTTTTCTGCCAAAAATAACGCAAATTCAATTTATATGCCACATTCGTAGGGAGGTGGTTGTGGTGAATGGTGGACGTACAAAGCACAAGACTGTGATACAAGGCACCAGGGTTTGCATCCTGAGTCCCACATGTGTTTAGATTAAGGCCACAAAAGAAGTTTGTGTAAGGTTAGGCAAAGATTGTAGTTTCAGTTAAATGGTTATAAACACATTGTGTCTTCTGCTTCAAGTCACTGTGGCTTTTTACAATATCAAACAAAGACCACATTCCTTCCTTAACCTTAACCAACTGCTGTCAGTGCCTAAACCCAACCATCAAAAATGTGAAAGTTGAGTATTTTCAACAATTGGCTTTTATCAGAATATCCTAACTGACTCTTTCCTGGTGTTACTTGTCTTCTTTAGTAGGTGATGAGGCTGTTCCAGAAAACATTTTTAAACCCTCTGCATCCCAACCAATGCCCAATCCACGCACAAAGAAGTATCACAATGATAGGAACCTGTGTATACTAAATACCGTACATACAGTATGTGTGTGTGTGCACAGACCCTGTTGCCGCCACCACTGGACACTTCCGTCATTATGACTGGGCCTGATAACAGGATAGACACCTAAGTGTGAAATAATCCTCCCACCTCTTTTACTGCAGCCCCCAACCGAGCCGCACCATCCACTTGACTGCCCAATAAAAACAAGTAAAAGGCTGACATTGCACTTCATTTAACACTGCATGCCCTTCACTCTGCCTCTTATTTAGGACATTGTTGTCCACAGGGACTTGGCTTTGTTGAGAGGTTCATGTTGTCCATAAACCAAAACTCCAGACAACAATAGATGGGCAGCTGTTTCCTGGTTACGCAGCATGTTTTGTGTCTCACAAGCAGGTGCTTTCTCGTGATGTAATTTTGTGGGATGAGAAACGTAGTTTCCAGGTGACTAATGTCATCCCAGTCATTCTCTCGCTGTAAATTCATCAGTTTTCATTTTTAATATGTTTTGGAAAAGTTACATTTATTTATCCAAAAGACAAGACGGGTCATAAGCCTCTCAAAATCAGCAAGATTATGATGACCTTCATTCATCCCCTTACCCTAACTCTCAAAAGTCCTATTCTCAATTAAATCTAGCCAAAATCATTTCCCACCTTTATCACGAATGCAGATCCAAACTCTAAAATAACTTTCAGAGAGAGTTTAAGAGAAATTGCCTCACTTTGTCACAAAGTTTCCAATTTGAAGGTATGAAACTAAATACAGTTAACACCAGGGTAGCAAAACAAGAGAAGACAAACCCATTAAATCATCTTAGGGTTGAGTGTGTAAATGTCTCACTTGATTTGGTCTGTGTGAGGAGGATGTGCACTCTTTAGAGGATCATTCACATTGAGGTGTCAGGTGTTATGCCGGCTGGCTTTTAACTCCTTTGATTCTGTATGTCTGAGGAGAGTCCACGGAGAGGAAACACATGGAGCTGTGGTGCTATAAATCCACATTGATCATCACAACTCAGTTATTCTTGCCCATAAAGAAAAGGTCTTTTAGTGGCTTGAAATTTTTGAAGGAGTTACTCTTCTTCCTATTTGTGTTTGCACTATTTTTGCAGTTTCCTTCTACTCTGCAGGAGAGGAACACCACTGGTATCAGTAGCAGTGGGGACAAACACAGACTATTTATTCTTTTTGTTTCAACTTCCATGCTTTCAAACTTCACCCTACTTTTCTTTACCTTTCTGACTGCTCTTTTCCCCTCCTTTTGTTATGCGTCTTTCAGTCTTTGGTTTACAGCAGGTCCACAGGGAAGAGGGACATGTTTGCTCACTCTCTTACCAGAAAGGGCTGGCAGAAAGCTGGCAATCACAATGAGCAAATATGTTCATGCAAAGTCAACCCAAGTGAAGGGAATTGTGGGTTGTTTGTTGGCGTATGTGGGGTGAGATCTGGACTTGTAGGCTGCGCCCTGACCACATGGGCCCCCCTTTTACAACTGTTATATTTCTTTCACGTGTGCGTACTCACAGTGGTGACAGATGCTTTTGTCACTGCTTGTATTGTAGCTTTTTTTTCCTCCTGAGTCAAACAGGCATACTCGTTCTCACCCACTGTGCAATACTGGGTGGAGAGGCAGGGTCTGTCCAGAACATGAGTAGACTGAACAAATGTCATAAGAAAAAGAACATTCTGATGTACCGTTACGTCTTTAGAAGTGGCAATGTTCAAAGTTAAACTAAATTTACTACTGTCTACATCAACTTCACATGTACCTCAATTATTAATTATAAGTCATGCACTGTGTAAAGTGATTCTGTAAAAAATCTTCAAATATGTCTCAGTAGCTAAAGATGCTGCACAAACAGATCTCAGTTGTTACCTATATGTTGATATGGTCTACAGGGTTCCTGAAAAAAACTGTGCATAATGTAATGCAATCAGTGATATTAAACAATGCATCTCTAACTTAGGGTTAGGGTCAGGGAAGACAATATCAAAACCTAATAGTTACTGGGATTTGTTAGTCTGGACAAGACAATGATTAATCCATGAAAGCTGAATGAAAAATGAACTGCAAAAAATGGCTCCTTCTTAGGGTGAAACAAAGTCTCGATATCTGAAGTGCTCACTGTGCATGCACTACCAGGAATAATGCAATCAAGACAATTTGAACAAACAGCTTCTCTATCTTAGCCATGACTTCTAGGTCAAGGTATAATTTTTTACTGCCTCAGCTGCTTTAACCTTGAGCAACATCTTGTGCTTGGCAATAAGAGGCCAGAGCTCTTATTTACCTGACCGTGCCTGGAGTGAGCTGTGTTATGCATGAATTTAAATCCAGCTGGTTTGGGCAGAGCCACAGACTGGCCAGGACAGTCTGACTGGTTATATTGTCTGCTTCAGCAGCAGAGCAGGTCTGCTCCTTTCCAGTAGGTCGTCCAGGTCTCCAGAGACTGAATAAACCTGCTGACCTGGCTAGAACAAATACTTTTGTACACAACAACACACACACACGCTGTGTATGCTCTTCTCTTGATTTTCCTCCAAAGACAAATGCACAAAGCCAGACTTCATTAGCTGCAACAATAGCATGTCTAGGTGAATTCAAAGACACAGATCACGCCTATACTCACACCGTCAAGCAATGAAAATGTTATTTGCTTGAGAAGTAGGGGTGCTAAGTAAACTTTGTTGGATTACTTTACAGCACAGTTTAGAAAGAAGGTGTGACATGCTGACAAGTGGGACCCAAGTGCAGGACACGAACACTGGAGTGGATAAAAGGCAACTATTTATTTTATAAGAAGGCGGACATGGCAGTGGAGCCTTTGAGTGGGGGAAGATCCGATGGTCGTAGGAGGTGGCAGGCTGGGGTGTGCAGGCAGGCAGGCAGACTCAATGAAGGTGCTGGAATGAATCTGAAGCATTAGAACAGAATCAGAGCTAGAGCAAAAAGATTCAAACACAGCTTGCAGCTAATCATTGAGGCCGAAGAGCTTGCTACCGTTCAAATTGAAGCAATGATCGGGCGAGTGGGACTAAAACCAGGGTAGAAATACTGCAGGATGATTAGTAGATGAATGACTGATTGCAGCCTCGGAGCACGTGAAGTGTAGATGACCGTCACGCCCTCCAGATACACACACACACACGCACACACACACACACACACACACACACACACACACACACACACAAACAGCACAAGACACAAGAGGGAGGGGTAAAACTCCAGACACACCAGGGACAACACTGAGCATAATCATCAGTAAGTAGGCGGTCTGCACGCGTTCATAACCTTTGTTGGTCCTCTGGTGCCAAATGAGAGAAATGTGTCACCTTGAAGTAATGTGTGATTTCACACACGTATTGTTTCCAGTATGACTCATGCTAAGTAATCCATTAGCAGTGAGAGAACTAACAACACAAGAGGCAATACGATATATACAAAATACAAAGGAGTAGATACACATCAGAAAAACAAATCAATTGAGGTTGGTTCATGGACTTTATCTGTATCTATACATTACAAAACACACTTTACAGTTTTTAGTGAAAGAATTGCCTCTTCAAGCCTTTATGTGCGTTTTCCTCAGTATTTCCATGTTCCCTCCCTGTCTGCCCATGAAGGAAGTGACTTGTTGCAGAAGCACAAAAGCCTGCCACCTAATAAAGTCAGGGGGAAATAGGTAAAATAAAGCAGCCAGGACCAGAGGAGAAAGCAAAGAGGACAAGGGTGTGAAAACACTCAAGGAGAACAGTTTTATGGCTCCATGTTAATTGAAGTGATTTAAAAAAGAATCCCATATTCCTGGAGGGCTGAAAGAGACAGGAGAGAGCTGAGGGCAAAAGGAAGAGGGTTGTACCGCTGTAAAACAGCTGCTCTTCACTTTTACCCAGTGGACCTCCTGAACAAAGACACAGGGGGAAAGTCATTACATACATACGATTCTGAAATGCATATAGGACATCCTGGCACAAAGAGACAAGGTAGAACATTACGGACCTTTATAAATACTCAATTGGATCATACAATGTCTCATATTATGTATTCTCTTGATATTTACCTTTTGATGAAGCAACTAAAGAATGGTAATCAACCTAAAGAACTCACTCAATTGACCACATCTTTCCAAATGCCAAAAAGCACTTAACAGCAATCATTTGCAAAGATGGCGTACTTCAAACGTGTCAGAGGGTTTTCTGGATCTCTGTCTTTGTCATTTTAAGGTCTCTCTTCAGCCCCACAGCTCAGCTATTTTTAAACCATATTAGACCCACTATCTCTGGGTTTTGTTCTGTGAGCCTCCTGCTGGAAGCTGAGCCCTAAAACAAAGCCCTGTTTACACTAATGGCCCACTAGGCCTTTGGCCACAGAAACAAATAACAGTGGGGGGAAGTCAATAGAATTTAACATTTTGACATTTTTCCTTCAGCTCTCAAAACCAATATTGACCCAGCTCCCCTGCATGGCTGTGTTTAGTCCAGGACCTTGGCATACAAATCAAGCCAATGCAGCCAGAACCACAGGCAGCCAGTCGAGGGGTGAGGCCAACAATAACCTGCCCAGGATGGGGCTCTCCCACTGGGCAGGCAGAGTGGCCACTGTCCCTGGTCTCAAGCTGGTCCAGAGAGGCCTGATGTATGAAAGAACTCTTGCTATCCCACCCGCTTTAATGATTCCATCTGAGAAGGCCAATTGTGTCTGTACTCCAGACCCTGCTGGTGAGTGAGGTGGACAAGTAGAAGGGACAGTGGGGGCGCTCACATGTGCAGAACAACCCCATAGCGGGCCAGTACTTCTCAAAGGCCAGATTACAATCAATTAGAGCCTAATGAGCGGGAAGCTGGACTTGTAACCTGTTGCAGCAGGGTAGTTGTTTAGAAAGCTCCCAGTTGGCAGACACATCAATAACCTCTGAAATAGCTCCAGACTGAAAGCAAGACGCAGCAGGAAGCGCCTGAGTGCGTGGCCGTCTACTTCTGAGTCTTGCCTCTGTCCCTTCACCCAGCCTGACTGTGTGTGCTGTGGCTGAGAACAGGGTGAGCATGAACACCTAACAACAAGTGTTTCTCTAAAACATACTTTGTATTGTGCATTTTTAACGTCCATGCCTTCTTCTTTTAGTCAATCGGCCATTATAATAAGGCTTATGGTAGCAGGTGGTTGACCCAAGAGCTCATGTAGAGAGAGCAAACAAAAAACATTAGAGGCATTCATAAACATAGCAATCAACAGGTTGTGTTCTCCTTTCTAGCATGTGTGTGAGCATGCCGGCTTGCTTGCATATGTGCCTGAGACTGTAAAAGAAGGATGTTAGCTTCTACCAGAGAAAGGGCAGCATGAGCATGTGTCACGGCCCAGCAGGGGAGCTCGTCCTCAGGCCGCTCTTACCTGTGGAGCAACTCTTTCTATGCAAACAGTTCTTTACATGGCAGGTTGGCCCACAGCAGGGGAACAGGGGATGGTCATATAAGAGAAGGTGAAACAGCAGGAGTAAAAGCGACATTCTGGCCTGAGGTGAAATCAGGAGGGAGTTGAGTGGTGGGGCCAAGTAAAAGAAGAGGTCTTCTACACTGCTCTCCAACAGGCTTGAGTTCACACGTTTCTGTTTTAAATAGTAGTTCTAATTCAAAATTGAATATAACAAGAGTAAGCCAGTAGGAATGATGAGGAATGATGACAATTTGATTACGATTTAAACATCTTGTCTCCTCTGTGTTCTCTTAAGACTGTATGCCAGGATTACTTATCAGTCATTCATGCTTGTGCTTGAGTACAAGCTTAAAGTGTTCGCCTGGTGCATTTGGAAAAGCATGGCATCCAGGTCAAACACAGCACTGTGTTAAAAAATAATCATAAAAAAATGCAAAGGGCTGATGGGGGATGGGGATGTATTGCTCCAGATACCGTTAAGATGATGAAATATTATCCAGGAAGGCCAGTTTGAGGTATACATGACCACCGTAATTTGATTTATATTAATGTTAGAAAAGATTTAACAACTCCAGAAATCATGGTGAAAATTATTGTATCCTTCATAACAACAATCGCCAGGTAAACAGCTGATAACCCCTTTCACACAGTAATCTTGAATAACACTTGAACGTAAATGTTTTGTCAGACTGCAGTGCATTGCCGGATGACACTGACCTTGCGGTAAAAGCTGAGCTAAGTTGAACTTTTTTACCAAACAATTCTTCATTTGTTTGCCGGAGCCCTCTGTGTTGGCACCCCCACTGCGTCACTGCAGTGGCTTTGTGTTTTTCATGCAATGTCTGTCTGAACACGACCTTAAGAATCACCTATCCCCTCTATGAGCAGTGCCTTACAAGACAGGCCCTGAAGATAGTCTCTGACACAGCTTGTGTTCTTCAGAGACTGTCCTCCCAAGAAAACCCCTCAAAAAACAACATATGTTTACATCTAAGTGAGACGGCCTTCTACAAGAGACAGACATACATTTTTACCTGGGTGTGTTGGTATTTTTAATTTAAGGTACTGCTGTGCAAGAACTATATTTAGACCTGTGCCATGCTTGTGTATTTTCATTGAATGTTTTATTTATTGAAGCATGTCTTTGAATATATACACTACCGTTCAAAAGTTTGGGGTCACATTGAAATGTCCTTATTTTTGAAGGAAAAGCACTGTACTTTTCAATGAAGATGACTTTAAACTAGTCTTAACTTTAAAGAAA
>JAVQJD010071901.1:0-10562 GCA_036023655.1 Nannoperca australis | reverse complement strand
CACACACACACACACACACACACACACACACACACACACACACACACACCCACACACAGCACATTTATAACAATCTCCCGCAGGAATACAAAGCCGTTGCCAGCTAGACTGTGGGTTTCCATGGCAACAGAGTCCAGGACAGGGTAGAAGTGGAGAAAATGGCCTGTTTGGTTAGACACATTGGGCAAAGCAAATGTTTTCACATTCACTCAAAAGAGCACAAAAAAGACGGGGAAATACTGCTGGTTCCTCGAAACGGAGGAAACACAAAATTCCTTTACTGCACATGTTGCAACTAGCATGGACCTCAAACTCCAGATGACAGTAGTCTGTGCAGAATGCTGCTCTCATGCTCTTAGCTTAATGAATGTTGTGGGGCATACCAACGCACAAACAGGAAACAGCCATTTTTATGAACATGAAACACTTGTTTATGCTCTGAGAGAAAAGGGAAAAGCAGCCTTTGCTTCCAGCACCATGATTTGCTGATTGCACACAAGAGGAGTTTAAATCTTTTGGGCGTGCTCTATGGTTATGTTTATGCCCTCCAACCTCCAAAACCATGCCTAAAGATTTATGTTGGCTGGACTTATCCATTAAACCTGACCACACGTCATCTAGCTCCAGAGGTTTCAGATGCTTAGCACAGTGAACAACAAGGGTTAACAATCTGTGGCTTTGCACGCTTCGTTTTAATGTCTACCCAGGGTGCAATAGAGCCGAAAACATTCCTGCAGCCTAAACATTTGAGAGCTGGGGGGGGGGGCAGAGAACAGAGGCTTCTGGGCCTTAAGAAGTTTTTGCTAGCAGGTGCTTAAACCCAGCATGAGTCAGCTGGACAAGGGAAGGTGTTTTGTGTTTTATGTTTTATGCACCTAGCGTCTTTCATGAAGCCAGATATCTCATATTTAACATCAAAATAACACGCCCAGATTATTATGTATAATAAATGTGTCTCCTGTCTGTGACCGTGTGTGTCTATGCTACTGTTGTGTTTGTTTGGGACATTTTGGGATATTTGTTTGGCACACGCCTTTTGCTGTGGGTGTGGCCCCAAGCCAATTTGACACATTGACCAAACGGTGTCATTACATCAAACTCTGATGGCATTACAGCGTAGACAGCTCACCAAAATAAAATGGTGGGTTGGAGTTTTGACAAACTGAGGAGCAGAAGGGCGAAACTAACGCGAGAAGCCGCGCCGCAAAGCTGCATCGCAGTTTTATTACGCTGAAATCCAGCAGTAACTAGCATTTCTTATCTGTTTTTGAATAGGAAGGACTCACATGCAACCCTTCAGTTTGCAGTATCGTTCAAATCAGTACCATATAAATACTGAGAAAGTGTTTGACTAGAAGTTTTCAGGAAGTTGTTTAAGAATGTGTGCTCCCGGGAAGACCAAGTCACACAATCTGAACGTTTTTGCGTGTCTTTTATGCTGTTGTTGGGCATAAATATAGGATTTCTTTTCCCACGTTAAACTTAAATTTGAGTTTCCCCTTTAATGTTTAAGCTGCTTCTACTGACGTTAGAGACAACCTAAAGAACCGGCCTGAGAAAATACAGCTGAGGGAAATCTGAACCGCATGCCGTTTTATTTGTTTTCATCCACATTTGTTACTCATTTTCAGCAAGGATGCATGCAGGGCGAAAGGTTTCTGCCCTCCTCACCCACTGGGACGACGAGTAAAGACCAGGAACAGGTTACGTTGGGTTAAATCTAGGCACACAGTTGTTTGGACAAACTCGAAAGTGATATTTTCAGTATAAATGACAAGCGGTAAACCCCTCGGTGCTTGGTGTCTTCTGTTCTGGTCACAAACTTTAGCACAGAGAAGCCAAACCCACCAACCTTCAGGTGGCCGGCAAGTCATGTAACATAACAAAACATTTTCCCGTCACTGAGCCAGTCTCTGTAAAGCTGAAGACAACAACATAACACACCACATCTCCAGACATATTATCAGAAATATAAATTCCTCTAGTCACGGACAATAATGTGCAGAACAGCCATTCAAACAAACACAAACAGAGAATTTAATACCTTTGTCAATATCAAGATCGAAACCCAAGCACGCAAATTTCGACGCTCTGGCCTCTTGTCCATCACTCATCGAGGTATAAAGCTGACTGACAGCCCTTTAATCCCACAGTAACATAAGACTGTGGAGAAAAGGGATTGTGAAGTTGCTCTGAAGGGGGTCTCGGCCTCTTGGCATTGTGTGCGAATGGACAGCAGACCCCCTCCCCCCCAGTCGCAGCTTTGAAAAGGTACATGATCTACCTATGGCTGTCGGAGCTGTCCTGACCCGCTTGCCCTCCCGCGGGCCGGCTCGGTTTCTGCGGTCCAGTGTCCCGGTGTCACATGAGAAGACCGTGGACGCCGCCCCGCTAACTACTGGGAGAACGGGACAACTCCTGCAAACACTTTTCTGATTTTGTGATTCGTGTGGTTGTCCTCAACTAGTCGCTGGATCTAGTTTGGGACAAACTGTGTTGATGTTGATATGATAACTAACAATACCAACAACCCTTTTATAGAGAGTGTGTGTGTGTGTGTGTGTGTGTGTGTGTGTGTGTGTGTGTGTGTGTGTGTGTGTGTGTGTGTGCGTGTGCGTGTGTTTGAGAGAGAAAGGGAGAACGAGAGAGTCCGCAGGTGCAACGTGAGCCCTTTCGCTCGGTGCGGTAACACCGACTCGCGACTCCTTTGTGTCTGAAAGTGAACTTGTTCTCACAAATTGTCTCAACACTTTCTCTGCAGAGCGTGAGGAGAGCCAAAGGATAGATTTCCCTAACTGAAATCTGAATCCGTAAAAAAAACAAAAAAACTAAAATGCTACATCTACAGCACCCTAATAGTAAGTAATTTTAGCTGGCAGAGGAGCTAATACAGGTCTCAAAGGAAAGAGAGAATAATACGTTTGAAAACATAACAGTGCTGACGATACACGTCTGCGTTCTTCTCTTCTCTTAATGTAAGACAGGTTCTCATGGACAGCTGTGTTTCTAATCTGCCTGGAATGGAGGTGGAGAAAGAGAAGAAGGAGAGAGGCAATGGAACAGTAAGGTGGTGTTGGGAGGTGGAGATGGGAGTTGAACGCCAGGAAGGGGAAAAAATTTGAAGAGTTGAGACATTTCACAGTGAAATGTTAACAGCTAAGAATAGGATCTCTGTGCGTGTTGTCAAGGACCAGCAGAGTCTGGAAAGTATGTGAGGAAAACACACTGCTGGAAAACAAATTAGCCTGAGTAAGTGAATGAAAATAAGGAAGGAAGTGTGTGTGTGTGTGTGTGTTTGTACAGAGTACAAACTCGTCCTGGAGCAGCTCCGGCCCCTGGTCCAACCATATTCGGACCCTCTACATTCTACACCCTCTATTTTCTACTGTTTATCATTATTTTTTCAATAACTTTATTGAGCATTGTAACTGTATCAAAAAGCAATTTCCCTTCTGGGATTAATAAAGTATTTCTGATTCTGATTCTGATTTAGAAGTTAAGTGTAATTTAACTTAGTGAAAGTAATCTCAGTTTTGTCTTAATCTTTATACCTCAGTTAATTCAGCTCTCATTATATTCCTGGAAATAGTCTCGAACAGCCAACGAACTATTTTCAGTTTTTGTTCTGACGAGTTAAAAAAATTAAGAAGTTAACAGCACTATCAGACTTCCCTCTGACCACAGACAGCCGGCATTCAAGCAATCCTTGCGACCGCCTCTGTGATTCAAGGACCAGTGGACATCGCTGTTAAGTCAACTCCATCTATTCGCCACTGCGTTCCAATAAGTGACGCTTCGCTGGGAGGGCGTGAAGTGAAACTGGAGACCAAGCGACAGTTCGGGTCCAGTCACTAGACAACGGCATCGAAACCCACCGGCAGAAAGTAGGCAAAATTACAATCAGCTGCTGTGATAAGGGTTGATGTCGGATAGGGCTTTCCCTTTATACATTAGTCCAGAGAGAAATAATTTAATAACCTAGGATTCATTCGTTCTATATTTACATCAAGTATTCCCACCACTATAACCCGACTATTAATTAAGGTTTTCAATTTCCATTCAAACTATCTGCCTTCTGTTTGTTTAATTGTGTATTACTCGTTTATTAATTGTGTATATTTTACACATAGTTAGAAATAAAGTATTACATATATCACTAAGTTTTTCTATCGAGGCTCCTTCATAGCAAAAATCAATGATCAATGGGTAAAGAACTAATAAGACTGATCAATTTTTTTTTGTTTGTTTATATTTTATTTTCCTTCATTTGAAGGTGCTGCCCCATTAAACAAACAGCCTTCGTCCTGTTGGACTAATACATAATATTAGCTGTGTCTTGTTGTGCTGCAACTGTAGAAGCAACAAGTCACAGCAACTACCAATTCATGCAAATTGTTGCTTTACGGTCTACTGTCAGCAATTTGACTACTATATAACAGTGAGTTGCTGATCTCATACAGGCCCAGCAGGCCATCAGAATAACAGATCCTAGTTATTCAACACCTGTGTCTAGATTATGGAACAGTCCCTGTGGGGTCAGCTCTGCAAATGCTGTCATGCCCCAGCATGACCTTTTGTTGTTTTTTGTGTTTTTCTATTTTATTTTGTAGCTTCATGTGTCTGTTTCTCTTTGTCTCAGTTTCCCGCTTGTGTCATTGATTTAATCTGTGTCTTGTTAAACAACTACTTCCCTCATTGTCTCCTCCTATTTATATACCGATCCTTCTCCTTTGCTCCCTTGTCAGTTCTTTTTGAGTTGCATTTCTATGTTTCCTGATTTCCCTGTGTTCACGTCACCTTGCTGTTTGTCTTTTGTGTTTCCCAGGAGCTTTTGTTATCTATATACTGGATCACATACCCTGTAAGTTCATTTGTTTGTTTTAAAAAATCTTTGACCTGCTGGAGCCACCTCGACTGTCTGCATTTGGGTCCTTTCCCTGACGCTTCAATGGCTACCCATGTCAAACGCTGGTTTAAATCTTATTTCAAAACCTTTTTATTCTCAAAGTCCGAGTCACAGCTCACTCCACAGATATTCTTTCTCCACACACAACCATCACCAATTAGAGTTCAACGGGCGAGCTGTTATCTTGGTGACAGCTAAAGAGGATCAAGGTAACCAACACTCTGTTTGGTTGTGCCGGTGGAACTGGGCACAGACGCTGCTGAAAGTCACTGCATGTTACAGAAATTGAGATCAGTTAAATAAGGTGCCCAGAGACAGTGAGTAACACTCTGCCTCAGCTCATCTCTGTGCTCATCTGTAAGATTTCTAAAAATACCTTTCATTATCACTTGTTGCCTCTGCATTACATATTTTCTATACCAAATAAAATGTTTGAGTGTGACATAAAGCGTTACTTCCCTGAAACTAACACTCAGACTTGAAATCAAGGGCTGGAGTCACTGAAAATTCAGGATTCAAAGGAGATTAGAGGGCTGTGACCCTGCTGCTGTGTGAAGTCCAGCTCTGAGCTGTTGTATGGCAATGCTAGTTAGTGCACATCTACACTGCCATTGAGTCCATCCTCACTTTAACCATCACCATCTCCAACCACCACCTGATGATGGCTCTAGATGGATGTTGGTTACATGCAAATCACAATTGATGGCAACTTCATGTTTCACAAGTGATTGCGAATACACATAAATATGTGTCCTACTGGGCTTTGAAATGAGTTTTTTGGAATAGTGAAATGTATCAAAATGAGCAACAGGAAATGATCTTGTGTTGTAGCTTGGATGTAAATGTGTGAAGTGGGACCTGTACCATACACTACAGGGCACTCTACCTACTCTAATCTCAAGTAGAAATAGCCAAATAGAGCAGGTTGTAGATTAAAATAAAGGTCATGTTAAGCATATGCCATTAATATAGCAATTTTAGCTAACTGATATCATAAATGTTGTGTATTGGCCCGGTCTGAATAATCAAACGTTGAAACTGATGTTGCTCCAAGGCTGTTCTTCTGATTGATGTGTTCACTGATGGTGTAGAGGAGTATGCTGCCGTCCAAAGGCTAACCGTAGTAACAAAAGTTTTGGTCGAAATTGACAAGTGACAAAGTTTAGTGTTCAATTTTGCTTAGTTTTAGAGAAAGACGTGTATAAAAATTGCAGTAACTACAAGATCAAACTCAAAACCAAGGCAGTAACTACAAAATCCGACTCAAAACCAAGGCAGACCGCAGTAAGTGAAGTTACTGTGGTCTGATTCTAGCGGGGATCGAACCGCCAACTCCACAATTGATGGACACAGCCCCCCACATAATTCACATCATCGCCGATGACATGTCATATGTTTTGTTGCTCACATTACAAAGTTAATTCAGCCAGCAGTAAAAAAAAAAGTGCAATAAAAACTCAGACATGAAAATGATCTCTCTTTTCGTCTTATAACACGATCAGTATCTTTTTATTTTCTTCATAAACATTCATGGCGTTGTCCAGCAGGAAGATATTGTCCATATGTTGCCCATTTCAGTAGTATCCCAACGTGTTTGCCGAACTGGTAAAGCCTAGCTGTGTGTGCGTTTGTGTGTTTACACAGTCTTTTTAAGCACCATCTAGTGGTCAGAAATTGAAAACTGCACCTTTTTAACAACGAAGTTTATCCCAACACAAATTATTATTAGATACTCTATATTGGAAATTTTAGGGTAGATTAAGCTTTCTTAGAGTAGTTAGACAATAACACCATACAAAAAGAAATCCACTTCAAACTAATTATTTAATACTGTTCAGTTTGTAGCTACCTCGCAATGCTCTCATGAAAAACCATATATTTTTGGGCATAAAACAAGATGATACTTCAGTTATATATAAAATAGCAATGAAATGTACTATTTGTTTGTGCATTAAACATGCACTCTTTTTATTTTTATTAACCATTGAAGACAATGGAAAGGCAGAGTGCAGTAACTACATTTTTGGGATCAAAGGTCAAATCATCCATCATGGTTTTTGCACATAAGAATTACCTCATGAATACATGTACAATTAGTGCAATCCCACTGATATACCTATTACCCATTTGGCTGGTCAGTTGAAACACTTTAAAGCCATTTACACCTACAGGCAATTTAGACCACCAATTAACCTAACCTGCATGTAACCTAAGAAAATGCAAACCCTTTTGGTATGAGGCGATGGTGCTAATCATTGCACCTCTTTTTTGCCCTAAATGTCTTACACTTAAATAATGATACTTGGCCCTTTTAAAGTGATTCCTGGCAAGACAGAAATGCAGATGTGGGTCAATAATTGCTTCACTTGACTGGCTTTTTGCAGATGTGGCCATCATTTATCTGTTTCAATAACATTCTACTCAAGTCAATTCCTGGATCTGGGAACATGTTTTTGTGTCTAAGTCTAACCAAACTTCACCATAGCATGTAGCATAATGCTTTTCATTTTGGAAGGCACAGACAAATGCTTCTACTCGTCCTTCTTAAGGGCAGTTACAAACAACCTATTTGGTCATTTGATTCTGAGGATTTGTTGGGCTTGCGCCTGACAAGTTCTTTCACTCACAGAAGGCTCCTGCTCCATCTTCTTAGTAAACTTGGCCCTCTGATTTCCACTGAACATATAACCTCTTTGGCCCCACACTTACTTGTGTTGGGGATTTTTTTTCAGTGTAAAAATATGACATACGTAAAAAAGAATTGGGCATCATTAGAATTAAAACCTTGAAGTGACTTATTTATTTAAAGCAAAAATACTTTTATACATTTATAAAAGGGTGCTCTTTTAGTTTTCAGTCATTCCAATGCTTCTGTAAAAAGTCCACCTCTTTAATGTTTCTGTAGACCTCTTTAAAGGGCAGAAAGTCATCACACACTGACCTCTGGAGCAGAAACAGCTTGTGAAGAGCTACTGTCATGCACAGTGTCAGGGAAGAGGACAGTGGCGGGCCGTGCATTTCACACCTAGGCCTTCAGTGATGTCCTACTTAGTCCGACTTCAATAAATACCTCTCATAATACCATCATTTATGACACCTCGTGACCACGGCTGGAGAAATAGTATACAGAAACACACACGCACTACTGGGCATTGCATCACCTCAATTGTGTACAAAACGGGCAATTTTCCAGCACATTTAAAAATCTATAAACTCGCATCAGCCATTAAAACATATCTCTACGTGGCACTGTCAAAACAAAAACATAAAAGGGAATTTAAAATGATCTGTTCAAAAGTTTTAACAAGTTCACACAGAATACAGGCAAGCTTTAACAAGATTGTACACTAAATTGCAAAATCGCAGTTTAATATCAGAAAGACACCAACAAGACGGCCACATCTTGGCGACAGCCAGCGGCACAATGAAACATAATGACACAGGTCTCTGTGAGTACAACCACACAGCTGCGCCAGTAAGCTAATATAATATATATTATAATATAATATAATCTGAACACAACTGTAGTAGTTAATTTCTATGTATGTTTTTATTATGTATGTCATGTATATATTTACGGATGTAAACTAAACTCCTTATCTTTGTTCTCATTCCCAAGCAGGGTGAGATCTACAATGGGTTCAGGAAATAACCATGGGTGTATCACAGCGATGGGTACCGTCGGACTAATGTCTATTTCAGTTATTTCTAGCTTTTTTACTTTTTGCTCAACTGTCCATCCAAAACTTTTTGTTTCCCTCCTCTCTTTTTCCCAGCAGGGTTTCAGTGTTTGTTGTGTTGGATGATCTTTTCTTTGTCCCTTTAAATTAACCGAGTAGTTTATAGATAGTTGTGTTTTCCTTAGACCCAGTGGCATTTCTCCCATTTCCACTTGTAATGCTGATGTTGGAGTTGTTCGAATGGCACCTGAACATAGTCTTAATGCCTGATATTGAATATTGTCTAGCTTGTTGAGAGATGTAGTTGCCGCCGATCCAAATGCTACACATCCACAGTCTAATACTGATCTTATTAACCCTACATAAATGGTTTTCAATGCTGTTCTCTCTGCCCCCCATTCACTCCCTACCAAACACATTTATTACATTTAATATTTTCTTACACCTATCAATTATTTTCCTTATATGTACAGCCCATGTAACTCTTTAATCAAACCACACCCTTAAAAATTTAGCTCTTGATTATAAAATTTTAATTTTGCACTACTACCAATTATTTTCCTTTTAAAGAACATTGCCTTAGTTTTTTCCACTGAAAATTTAAATCCCCATTTAAATGACCATTCTTCTATTTTAGCAATATTCTCTTGCAGTTTCTTTACAATAAATTCTAAATGCCTACCTCTCTTCCAAATTGCCCCATCATCTGCAAAAAGACAAAACCCCATCCCATTATTCCCAAGTTCTAAAAAACATAATTTATCATAACAGAAAATAACAAAGGACTTACTATACTTCCTTGAGGCGTTCCATTTTCGACACCAAACTTCTGTGAGCAACTCTTTCCTATTCTAACTTGGATTGATCTTCCATGTAAAAAGTCCTTGATTCACCTATATATTAGGCCGTTAACTCCTAATTTACTTAATTTAACAAGTTGTCCTTCCTTCCACATCATATCATAAGCCTTCTTTACATAAAAAAATATGGCTACTACACTTTCCCTATTAACCTGTGCTTTCCTTAGTTCATGTTCTAAGCATAAAGTTGGGTCCATGGTATTTCTGCCTTTTCTGAATCCACTCTGGTATTTTGGTACATAACCTTTGTTTCCCAAATAATAAGTTATCCTTTTATTTATCATTCTCTCCATTATTTTGCAAACATTGAATGTTAAAACAATAGGCCTATAATTCCCTGGGTTTGCACAATCTTTCCCTGGCTTATGTATTGGAACTACAACAGCTTCTTTCCAGATATGTGGCAATTTCTAGCTCTCCCAAACTTTATTATATACTTCCAGTAAAATTTCCTTAAATGCTTCGCTAAGATGATTTATCATATTGTAACATATCTGATCATACCCTGGTGCTGACATCTTGGTTCTTTTGAGAGCAATATGTAATTCTGCCTTTGTGAATGGTATATTTATTAAATCATTGTTATCGTCAGTCTACTGTAATAATTCTGTATTTTCAGCTATTGTAGCTTCCCTCACTCTTTGCCCCTCTTCACGAATGTTATCAGAGCTATGAATCTTAACAAAGGTTTGTGCCAACATCTTCACTTTTCTCATCTGTCACAGCTGTGGTGTTGTTGATTAAAGCTGGATACCCATACTCTCTTTTAATCCAGTTCATTCTTCTTATCATTCCCCATTCTTTAGTAATTGCTGTTTCTCTTCCTATTGAGTTACACAATTTCCTCCAATATATCTTTTTTACAGTTTTAATTGTTTTCCTTACACTAGCTTGCAACCTTTGATATTCAATAAATTATGATTTCTTTTTAACATTTTAAATGCTTTATTTCGTGATTTTATTGCCTTTCCACATTCCTTTGTCCACCACGGTACAATTTTCTTTTGATTCCTACCTCCTTTCCTTTGGATCGCTTGCTTTGCAGCTCCTAGAATAACTTCACAAACAGAATGATTAAATTCATCAACATCTTGACTTACATCAACTTTTTGCATT
>JAVQJD010071897.1:0-20025 GCA_036023655.1 Nannoperca australis | reverse complement strand
ACACACACACACACACACACACACACACACACACACACACACACACACACACACACACACACACTTTGCTTAATCTTACGGTAAACAACTTCCTTTCACCCTCAGGCTTTGCCTTTCCCAAACTCACCCAGGAACAAGAGCAGGTAACACTCAGTTGGTTTTGGCACCCATCCATGTGATCCCGACTGTTAAAACCCAGTCTGTTGCCAAGCAGCTCGTCCTGCCCTGAAACTCTTTGAAAGTTTGCCCAAAAATATGCATAAAAAACATCAACACAAAATCCTGGAGCAGTTTTTCTCGTTAAGTAGGATTTCTGTAGAAACAAAAGCAGAACTCAGAGGAAGGAATATCTATACTTGAGTATGCAGAGCAACTCTAAATCTATACAGACTAAACAGAGATGTGACTAATCAAAATGTGACTAAGACGTCGGCCACATTTTTCTTTTTTTTTTTGCAAAAGCTGAAAGCTGATAACTGAGGTGTTCATCTAATCACCACATGTCGTTGTTTAGGGCTGAATCCGCCCAAAATTCACAGCACTGCTGTTTATAAATGATGGGGTGATTAATAGAGATTGTTCAGGACGAAAACAATATCGCATATTAATCTATAACACATCGTACATCTGTCTCAACGTTCACACATTGGTCTCTCCCACTGGTTGGGTAACATGAGTGTTTTTGACTAACATTTGGCAGGATGGCACCGTGCCACCTCACGAGTGTTCCCGTAAACACTCACCACTCTGGACCCTACACTGTTGTGCTTTGCCAAAATGTCACTGGGACTGTGGTCAACCTCTACCGCAACGCTGAATAAAACTTAAACCCAAGCAGAGCAGAGCAAGGCGGCAGCAGAAACAGGCAGCTGCACAGAGAATAGAATTTATAAGGGAGGTGGCAAAGTGGAGACATAACACTGCCAGGAACTGTTGTTTTCCTCTGTTTATTCATATTCCCATGGATACTGACAAAAAGGCATTGAATTAAAATAGTCGCTCTGAATACCAGAGAATTACCTGAGATGATGTCATTATGATCAGGCATGGAGACCCTAAAAGTGGTGATTTCAGACTTTCCAAGTCATGTCTAGACGATGGTAAACAGTTGTATTCTTCTTTCTGTAGAGATGAGATGTTGAGTAACTTCTGTTCTAACCGGAGTATTCCCTTTAGGCCAGAACCTGATAACAGGGTCTGTCTAATGAAATAGCTTTGTATGTGCTTTTTGCAACAAGTACATGTTGTTACAGGGTAGTTATGACTGTTCATTGCCAAAAGGCAAACCTGTTGAAAGCATGATCCAGCCACATTCAGTGGATGGGAATGGCAAAGGTTAAGTAATCAAAGGTGGGGTTCCAGTTTTCATTTTGTTATCCAGACCAGTGATTCCCAACAAGGGGTAAACTTGTAGGATAAACAGTTTAAACTGTTGGCTAAACGTGACAGCTGAAATAGCTAAATGTGATAGATAACAGGTAACATCTAGCCTCTGCCACTAAAGTGGCAGCTGTACAAATGCTGACTTTACCAAAGAAACCTAAACATTGACAATTCAATAGTATAAAAATATCAATGTAACAATTTTCATTTTTGTATAATCAATAGTGTTTTTATTGTTCAGCTTATTATTCAGATATGTAATCTATTCTGGCCTCTCCAGCGGACATCTGTAAACCAACCATTTGCCATTGATGTGTTTTCTGGTATAAACAACGTGTTGAACATGATCAGCGATTCATCCCACAGGTGCAGCCATAGGATTTAGCAAAGCCTCCTACCTGACTTGTTTTGCCTGTGCAGGGATACAGGATACATCGGTGGAGGCATTTGTGTTTGTGTGGGCGTTGGAAGAATTACAAACAGGAGACAAAGGTTCCCTTCTCCGCAACTGAAACAGGTGCACTATTGAGGAATCACATTTCCTTTCTCTGCGTGCTGTGCTCTTAGATAGCAAACCACAATTCTTCTCCCTGTAGAGCAAAAGCAAAAGTAAGGTAAAGGTAATTTCTTTTTTTGTCAAACAGCCCTTATAGATCAACAGTCTAAATTACTGAACATGAATCTTCCTGTTTGAGATAATTGACTGGGCTTGGCTTGTGTTGGACAAAGTCTCCTCTATTTGTGATCAAAGCAACCTGCCCAACATCAGTAGTAACTCACAAACCTGTCAGGATACTGTAGGAGGAAGTGTTTGTCCTGTAACTGATCACAGACTCAGTTTTCTGCTTCAGTGGTGTGTGGCACAAAACATAAAGCGTCCAGTCATTTGAATAAATCTGATTTTAATGTCAATATCAATGACAAAAGAGGATAGAGAATATTTTCTAACACAGATCGTTTGGAACCATCTGTCCCGGTCTGTAAATACAGATGGACGCTCACTTCTACTCCCTGCTGAGACAAAAAGTCCCTAACTTACTCGCACATGGATGGGGTTTATACAGGAGAAGGATTGCTGCTGGAACGAGACCAGGGGGGGCGTGGCTTTCCGGTTCTCCCGAGGAGGAACTGGTGCGTCATCGTGCCCATATAAGGCTTTAGGACTTCCTCTACAGGACGGATCATAATAAACACAACAGTAGTCCGGTTTTCATATTCATATTTAATGGATCCAACATGAGTTTGCAGATGAAATGACCTGCCTTTGATTTAACACTGTTTACATTAGATTAACTCAAACTAATAATAGCGCATTTCTTTACAAAGTAAAACGTGGATGAATTAATTAAGAGCACTGATTTGATTTAACAAAAGTAATCTCACTTCTTCGCTTATGCAACAACCACTTATTCAACCATTAAACGCGCTCGCAACAAAAAGATCTGAATAAATAAAGTGGGCTCTTCTATTTCTGACGCCGGTCTCCGCTGCGACCTCTCCTCGGTGCGCTCTCTTGCCTACAGGCTTGTTTACAGTCGCCTCTTCCCGGCATTAGCGTCACATGACGTCGCACTCTATGGGCGTGGACACCGAGCTGCTTGGCCAATCATAAGGCCGCATTGCCTTGGCAGCAAGCGTGTTCCCATGGCTGTATAAAAAGACACGAATTGACTCGTCTGAACACACCTCAACAACCACCAAGACCGAAACATCGACTCGCAGGAATTCCGAGTTATAACTTTTCCTTCACAGGATTGCGAAGAAAACAGCAATCGGACACCGGAAAAGACTTTTATCTGCCGACACTGAGCTGCAGACACTTTTTGTTGGACCTTGGACTTTCACTCTTTCTCTTTTTTGGAGTGATTTTGAATTCCCTTCTGATTTTGGGACACTGTTGAGAGAGACGACGAGTGCATGCTCTCTGCTGTCACTGACATTTGTTGATTATCCAGAGACTGTGTTTCTATAAGCAGCTGGTAAGCTTACTTTTCCTACGACTTTATGTCTACAAAGATGGAACAGCCTTTTTATCATGACGACTCCTTTTTGTCGGCTTACGGACACTCAGATGCAGTCATGCACGACTACAAACTGCTAAAGCAGAATATGAATTTGAACTTGACAGAGCCCTATCGCAACCTGAAATCCCAGCTGAGAGCCGAGACAGACCATTACCAAGGGGGGCAGCAAGACGTGGGGTCCCTGAAGCTCGCATCCCCCGAGCTAGAGAGGCTCATCATCCAAAACAGTAACGGTGTGATCACTACTCCCACCCCGGGCCAGTACTTCTACAACCGGGGCATCACCGATGAGCAGGAGGGGTTCGCCGAGGGGTTTGTGAAAGCCCTGGACGAGCTGCACAAGATGAACCAGATGCCCCCTCCTAACGTGTCCATCGGAGCCGGTGGAGTTACGACGTGTTCGGCGGCGGCCTCTAGTGTCTTCGGCTCCGCCTTGCAGCCGGAGCCTCCTATTTACACTACACTGAACGCGTACTGCCCGAACACAAACCTCTCTTCCGCATCCAGCTACCCCACGGCCACCATCAGCTACCTGCCGCCGCACCAGCAGAGCCACCCGCAGACCTCGACGCACGGCACGCACCCGTTCCAGCACACTCTCCACGGCTCCGGTCTGCACCCGCAGCGGCTCGTCGCTCTGAAAGAGGAACCCCAGACCGTGCCCGACCTCCTCAGCAGCGACGGCTCGCCTCCGATGTCCCCGATCGACTTGGAGACCCAGGAGAAGATCAAGGCAGAGCGCAAGAGGCTGAGGAACCGGCTCGCGGCGACCAAATGCCGGAGGCGCAAGCTGGAGCGCATCGCCCGGCTGGAAGATAAGGTGAAAGTTCTGAAGAGCGACAACGCGGGGCTCTCCAACACAGCGTCGGTGCTCCGGGATCAAGTCGCCCAGCTCAAGCAGAAGGTCCTGACACACGTGAGCAGCGGCTGCCAGCTGATGCTCACAAGCAAGATGGAAGCATTTTAAACAACAGAGACTACTAATTGACTGAAAAGTAATAACACTGGAGTCAAGTTCTGCATATGCGGCATTGGGATACCGGCTGATGTGTTGTCAGCAATGACAGCCAATCAGGGGCCAAGGGCTATGTGTAGACAACTCTTTAGGCTGTTTAGGGTGAAAAGACTGATTGAAATGGTACTTCCGGATGCTGGACATCGCTCAGAGGACCATTCAACCCTAGACACCATAGGGCAGCATCCAGACTGAGCAGACACTGAGCAACACAGCGGCCACAGGCCCAGAAGTTGGGTTTACTAATGATAAAAAATGGGAATGATTATTGTATTTCTTTGTACTTTTTGCAACTGATAGGCCTATTGTCATGCAATGCTGCATTTATTCATTGTGTAAATTATTTTGTTTGCCCGGTTGATCCAGACAAACTAATGACGTCCAATGTTTACACTGTCTTTTTTTTATTTGTGATGTGTATTTAAGTAAAGTGTCTTAAAATGAAACGTAAACTGGTGGACTCGAGTGTTTGTTTGTTTGTTTGTTTTATATATATATATAAAGTGGAGAGAGTATAATCAACAACACAATAAAGAGTGGGAAGGACAAACGAGGTTTATTTCCTACCATCTTGTAACCGTTACTATGGCTCCTAGTGAGGAAACCTTGCACAGGCACATTCTGGTTTCAGTGTTTTTACGCAGAGCGTAGCCCGCGTACGTAGGCCTTTCCTAATTACGCACGGTCTTGTCCATATACGGGCATGCGCGCTGGCGCATTCTTCGTCATATGGGAGGACTTCTGGGAACCCCCGCCCAGGTAATACAGGGTGATTTTATCTAAATCCCTCCCTATTGTATCGATAAGGTTTACGAGCTCCATGAGGGCGGCGGAATTTCCTTCTCTTATTATGCAACTTTAGACTAACCTGTCGCACACGAGTGGAACAAAGTGCAACCTTATTGTTATCAGGTAGTTGGTCGAACTAAATGACAATAGGAAGTAGATCAAACCCTTTAAATGTGGCGTTTGTCATCATTTAAAACACGTTCATCGTGACACACGGCTGATATAAGGGTTTGTAGAAATGAATCCACATAAAGCCATAATCTCATTCTCGGATCCGTTTGGGGAGCAACCTGTCGGTGTCACTCGCGCGTGAACAGTCGCGAAGGCATATTTGAGGTGTCAGTATAATTGAAAGACTGCACACTGGTGGAAGTGACGGTGGCTTCGGGAATGTCGGGGGCGTCTCAAGATGCCACGCCGCCTTGGCAGAGCAGTGGGCGAGAGTTGGCGTCCGGTAGCGCGCGGGAGCATCTGTGCAGGATGGATGGAAATGTGAGCGCTTGCCAAGGACAACATGCTGCCGGGACGCATCAGAGGAGAAGTATGTGCGGCACCAGGGGCTCGATGGATAGATGTCGGGGGGGAAAGTCCCGCGTTAAGTAGACGTGATGAGTCATTAAGTATTAGGCAGTGGTCACTGAACGTTTTCATCGTTCTCAAAGACACAACACAATGATGAGAATGATGATATGAGGTGGGGGGCAGGGGGACTAAAGGTATCATTTGGAGCGTTCACGGGAAAATATGTGAAACCAATAAAGTGTGTTAAAAACCGTCAGAGCTTTCGTGACCGCTGGCCGAGAGAGAAGTTGTACACAAGCTGGTCTCAGGAAACGTGGAGGGGGATTTCTGCCCTGTTAAAATCAGCCTGTGACGTACAAGTAAACAACACAGCCGGCCTCGACTGAAAATAACACCCCCCCCCCCTCCCCAGTACTCACAAAAACCACTTCAAAAGAGTATAGGAGTGAAGGCTGCGGTTTTTGCGCGCACTCTCACCTCAAGCTGTTTTGGAGAGGAAGGTTTTAACCTCTTTGCATTTCACACGTATTTAAAGAGCCTAATTTCCATCAATAACAACTCCCTTATTTTTTGCCATGGCCGTGGAAACAGAACCAGACACGCCCACACAAATTCTCTTTTCAGTTACTTTTTATCAAGAAACCTATATTTCAGGGGATGTACACTTTTTTGAGCTCAGTGCCTGCTTATGTTTCACTCAGCAGCTTCAATTTAGATATGAAATAATTTAAAAAATATATTTATTATAAGATTCAATAGAGCCAACAGTGTCACGGGTTGTGGCCCCGAAAGGATAAACGTGTTTCAATAAAATATTCATGAACATGAATGAAGTGTCATCAAAGTCAAAGCCAGGAACATTCCTCATCACTTACAAGCATCGCGCAGCTATTTCGTCTATTGTTTTGCTGTGAGCCCAGCTCCTACTCAAAGGAATACTTTTATATACCACTGCAGTGTTCAAGTCTCCATTTACGCACACAGCAGGCCTACATATTATAATACGCGCACACACTCCACAAAAAAGAAAAGAAAAGCCAATTGAAGCCATACTGGCTCTCCACACGCCTCGGCCCACAACCCACACTGAGTGTCTGTGGGAACATCTGTGATGCGAACGGTGACGTATGAAGAGCTCTGGGTGGGTTTGATTTTTCCTCTCCACGAGCCCCCTTCCCCTCCCACAGACGCGCAGGCCTTCTCTCACTCATTCTCTCCCGCTCTTCTGTTATCTTCTCGAGAACCATGAATATTCCTCCCACCTTGTCGCGGCCATCTGAGGTTCTTACAGAAGTTGGACCACGAGTTGCATCAGTAGTTTCAAACGGATAATAAATGACTGATTTGCGAAGGGGATGTTTTTTTTTCACGAGACCTAGTTTGAGGGAACTTTACTGTAGACTATTTGAACTTATATCCCCATTCTGTTGTGGATGTAACATGTATGTGTTTTTACTTTGATCGTGTACGGAACAATATCACAAGTGTGGAAAACCTATAATGAGATGTATAGTTCTTTAGTCTATTTTAAAGGTCCCTTGTGCTGATAATAGGGGTATCTTATACATTAAACACATGCTTTTGATTAATTAAACATCTTCCCCATGAAGCCCACACAATGTCATCGTCACACAACAACTGTTCCCATCACAATGCTGCCAGTAACAGTAAGGCATCAGGGCACCCCAGGTGAGATCATTTGTTTGACAAACTGTGACGTGCTGAACATTGGGACTGAATATACAGTAAACAGAGAGTTGGCGTTTAGACAGCGTTTGTTGAAATGTGGTCACATTCCAGTATACGTTGGTGTATTAACACTACAACAGAGCAGTGGCCTGGAAAGCAGGTTCACACATACTGTACACCATTTAAAGCAGTCAGTGAATCACAGTGTAGTTTGAAGGGGTTTGGTAAGCATACATTGCCATCTAGTGGAATAACACCGGGGCAGCAGCTAATATGATGGTCTGCAAATGAAAGAGATTTAGCACCAATAATAGCTGTCCTACTTTCAGAGACTCTCTTTGCTATGATCATCATCTTGTTATTGGCCTGAAGGACAGTTATGTATTTATTTTTCAGATACAACCAGTTTTTTTAATGAACATCTCAGTTAAGTTTTGTTCTGCAGTAGGTACGTACGTTGTACATAGATGGCATAATTTAAGGTCAAAGTATTCCTCCTATTGCTTGAATACTTTATATAAGTCTACTGGTTTACTGTGGAGAGATGGGATAATGTTTGTCTCTAATATAATATAGCTGATAATGTCAGCTCTCTAGTATCATCCCTAATACAGGGAGAGTGCATTCATTATTTATGTTTATGGCCGCAAACCTGCCTGTCTGCACAGCTTCTAGGATTACAATACAGTATGTATTTAATTTCAGTAAGGGACTGTATGAAAATGAGCATGTGTAGAGAGGGGTGAGAGTGTTATGTATTTTTTCTGGAGGTAGTGTAGTCTGACCTTTTTGGGGAGAGCAGGGGATTATCTTTGTTTTTTGCCACATAGATTTATATATTTGTAATTTTACTGTAATTATAAAAACAAATAGCCAAAAAAGTATCACAGACAACAATAATAATGATTATATTAGCATATTAATGTTAAATGTTAAGGTTCAGATTAAAGAACACCATCTTAACGTCTCTATGCTTTGCCTCTTTTAGTTGTTATAGTGAATTGAGTTGTACTGATAATGTTAATATGCTAATAATATTATAAATATAGAGAGAGAGGTGTTGGGGGGAATATTGCAGCCTTTTTTTCAAATCAGGGGAAGGTTCCAAATAAAGTATTCATAATGCGGTGCAGAGTGTTGATTTTCAATAAAGTAAAACATAAGCCCCCCTCCCCAAATCATTTTTGTACAGTCCCTAAAGTACTTTATTGTGTTTTCTGTATTGTATTATAGTATTGTATCACCTGCATTGTCGCATCCATAAGAAGGTTTCCTCTTTGAAGTGAGGGTAATGCACAGATGGAAAACGTGAAGGAAACTCCACATAGATATACAGAGGCGCCATTATTCACCACTCAGATGTGCTCTGTGTGTGAGAGCGAATAAGTGAGTGGAAGGGAGAGAAAGAGGAAAACAAAGACAGAGTGTTTGGGACTTTGAAGGTCAGATTTTGGCGTGCAGGAACAAATGAAAAAGAAACCATGTCTCATCTATGTTACAATTTGTTTAATCGCTGGAGCGCTCACATTCTCGCAGCCATCAGCTTAAATGTGTGTGTGCGCGTGCAGAACGACACTCATTAGTGACCCCTCAGTCCAGCTCTGTCATTTGCTGTGATGATGACTTTCACAAAGGACACGTTATTAGCTAACATCATCAACTAACGCCAGTTCACGACAGAAATAGCTGCAGTGGATTCAAACAGTGCACACACACACACACACACACACACACACACACACACACACCCACACACACACACGCACGCACACACACACACACACACACACACACACACACACATACACACACACACACATATGCACACAAACTGTCTGTCCTTTTAACAGAAAAATGTCAAGTGGTGTGTGGCATTATCAACATGACGCACAGCTTGTGTTCAGTGTATTTTAACCTGCAGAGGGCACACACTGTTCCACTGAGAGACATGTCTTCAATATTATTCATTTGTAAAATACACGTATTAGTCACTTTAAAGAGAAATATGCCACATTCAGAGGATAAACTGTATATTGTTGGTTCATTTAAACATTATTCATGGGTCCTGGTTTATGGGGAGTGTCTGTTGATGTAGTCTTGTTATCAGTTTAATTGCTGCAATGCTAAATTTCTGACAGGACTTAAATCCTTCCCAACCCAAAAGGTGTTTATTTTAAATGTAGCCCATATCATAAAATAATACAGGGTTAAAATACATTGTCCTGATACTTATTTAAACATATGACTGTTTGAATTTCTCCCATAGAGGAATGGTTGGGAAAGGTGTGACACTGAGTGACAGCTGTATGGGTGGGAGGGTAAACACACTTGTCATGCCACATCAGCAAATTGGGGGCCTGACAGCGGTGAGAAGACACAGCATAGACACTGTCTGCTCCAATAATCAGAGGTGGAGGCCATGTGTCGAAATGTCAACACTGCAGTCAAATGTTTCTTAGCACCCTGAGCACTGCTTGGTCTGGGGTGATGTATAGGGCTGCTGGGTTTGATTTAATTAGCGAATGGTTTCCAGACTTTCCTAAATAAAACCATAAAATGTTATCATACATATTACCCCAGTGAGTCCCAGAAAGATTTTCTCTTGGCTAGAAAATGGAAATTGAGATTTGATTAAAAAAAAAAATAAAATATCTGTCTTAACGAGGAAAATAAACAGCCAAGTGGGATGTTGGTGTGATTGTTAAATCACAAGTTTCCACCCCACCTGCATCATCATATAGACTGGCACACAGAGAAGAAGTTAGCAAGCGAGCAGAGTAGGTGAAATGTTTAGCTGAAAGTAATGGATAAATGGTCGAAACGTCTAGCTTCTCCTGTCTAAGTGGTGTATCAATGCAAACTCAACCAAACTGGCCATAACACTGACAGTTCTGTTTTATGAAAAAGATGATGTAACCATGTCCACTTTCGCATAATTAATAGTGTTAAATAACATCCAGTTTATAGTCCATTAAAATGGGCATTTTTGAAACATGACGAGTGGTGTTGGTGAAGTGGTAGTTGCGCTCATCTGACAGGGCTGACAGGCTGTGAGGGTACGTCAGATACAAAAGGTTGGGAACCACTGAATGTTCTCTATGTCTACCTGACTCACATATACAAATAGAAACATAAGAAAAACTCTAGCGTCATTGTTTTAGGGGCTTGTAGATGGAAAAAGGGCTCGACTGCAAAGTCCAGCCAGAAGGACTATGACACGACTCAGGATGACATTTACAAATGTTGTTTTTATTCAGAACGTAATCCACAGAAACACCCATTTCAGCAAGCTTAACATAAAATGGACAATCAGTTTCCCTTTACAAAACATTTTACATGTAACAGTGCCTCACTCTAGAAATACATGACGTAATTATAAAAGACATCCACAGTACATCGGTGATATACATGATCAAACTACCAGAACAATCTTAACTGGTAGTGCTGCCTCTGTGGATCTACTCTGGCAGGCGGATTTTGTTTCTAAATATCAAACCTTCCCTCAGGCATGAAGCATACCTCTCTATTGTCATTATCACACCAGATCTCTTACGTTCAGGCCTGCAAGTCTCTGTTAGAAAACCTAAGTTACATTCATTATTATCATTACTTTGCGTGACCTTCTCCACTATAATATATACCTGATGACGTGTAGACTGCACGATTACGGCATCACAACAATAAGATCTGCATTTAACAGTTGACTAACGCACAGATTAAAGTCTCCTATAGATGACTGAAAAAGAGAAGCAGGGTAGTGAAGCACAGGTGTGGGTGCATCATGTTTACAAGAACTGTCATGAAAAGTCCCCTGGTTAATGATGACGTGTTTGATTCATGCACTAGCGCTAATACTGTGGGACTTGACATTTCCCATGAGCAAGACTTCACACACCTCGCATCCTAATGCCAGTGATTTGTGTGTTTACTGAGCCATACAAAGCAAATAAAATACCTGACTTTGATTAAAAGAAATCACCTTGTTAGCTGGCAAAAACAATTTGTGCAGCTATTATGGGATATTATTTTATAATTGAAGTCAGAGCCCTTGCAGAATTTAAATACTTACAATAATACTGTATCATGTGTTATCTTTAATACTAAGACTGTTATTTAAAATCCTGGCTGTTTAGGTTGTTTACTGGAAGCTTGTCAGTCTTGCTTGTACCAGATATAGAATTATTTAAAACCATAGAGACTATATGTAGAATGTGATGATAAAGAGAGCTTAGGGCTGTGTGGTAAGGTTAGTTAGGGGAGCGGGGTTACAACTCCAAGTTCAAGAGATATTTTGTATATTAGGATCTAGACAATTATCTCTAAATATATTGCCATCTATCACTCCTCTCTACAAGCCACTGCCACTCCCCTCCACGTCGTCCACTATGACCGAACGTTTACGAAGCACAGAGTTCCCCTTCCTGCCGCCCCTGGCCTGCAGGGGCAGCTTGGTCTTACAAGGGGCCCGGTACTGAGGCAGGCCAGTCTTGGTGGTGTCCAGCTCCTCCGGGTCATCCTGCTGGGCCCTCAGGGCGGCGATCACATCCTTGTCCGAGGGGCTCAGGGTCAGGCAGCCGCAGGGGCGACCGCTGTTGCCCTCCACTCCCACCTCTTCGGCCTCTCCCACCTCCTCTGGCTCATCCTCCACTGTCATGAAGGCGTCACCCCACAGGCTCTCGCAGAGATCCCTGCCGTGCTGGTACATCTATGCACACACACACACACACACACACACACACACACACACACACACACACACACACACACACACACACACACACGTATTTATAGGATTTGAAAAGATATCAGCCTCCTCTGGCTGCATAGGAAATGTACACCAGTACTGAAAGAACACCACAAAATTATACTTGAGAAAGGAAACACAAACATTACCAGCAACTGTACTAAAAGTACTGCAGAATGCTACCTTTCAGAACATTTTGCCAAAGTCCCAAAGGTTATATATTTTTTAATCTTATGTGCACAAAATGATAAAAGATAAAAATATAATATAATATTCCTTTATAATCCTAATTAGTACACGGTGACCTCACAGCTCACAGAAATCCCAGTACAGCCTTTCACATCTCTAATGTGAGTACGTCAGGACATATAACTGAAAACACCTGAGTGGGTGTGCAACGCCTTTAATCTAAAATAATGCATCGTATTTTATAAGTTGAAAATATGTTTTGAAGTCAGCTGTTAAACAAAGTGGAGTTAAAAGTTCTTAAGTACAAATTGGACTTAAGTACAGTGATCTCCTAATTAAGAGTTAGGAGAGCTCTTTAGTAACAGCTGGTCAGATTTTTCCCACACTGGTGTTGCATTTTGGAGAAAATGCACACTATATGCATGGCTTTGTTGCAACAAACAGCAAGTATAGCCTTTCTCTGTTTGTAAACATTCATTGAAATAATTGATTTTGGCCTTTCAGGGCAGCGCCGGCCTTGAAACCAAACACCCTCTGCCAGGTGTTAGAGGGGCTGCAGGCACCTGGCAGCTGCTCTTGCCAAGCGACTTTTGTCTGCTTCTCTCGCTCGCCTCACCTCGTCTCCGCCTGCCTTGAGAGCAAATTAAAAAACGTGATGACCTTGAACAGCTCACACTGGTATCTGAAAGACTTCATCTTGCCACCGTCTTTACGGTAGAATTGCGCTTCTGTTAAGCCTCACAGAGTAGACGGACAGATCTAAACTAATCGGAAAGGTCACTTGCAGCAGCTTTTGTGTTGCTATCTGACAGGAAATTCATTACAGCGCTCAGTCTTTTTAAAGTTATACTTTGAGGAAAAACTCCAACTACTGCTGACATTAGCTTTATGTTTTCTGGAGCGTGAAATATGATACTCCTCTCTAATAAGAAACATATGTGGATTAAAAGGCATATTGCATAACGCTGCAAAAATCAAATTACAATTTAACATTTAAGCTGTTTAACTGTAAACGGCGTAGGCCTGCACGCCTTGAAATACTTGGGAAAGCTAATTAGTTAAGTTTCACTGACACACACGCTGTACATTTCTGTGTTTAAGCTCCCATTTTCTCTCTGACGGCCTTATAACCCGTCATTAAGATGTGCTGCCAAGGCTCTGTCTCCTATAGCTCATTCTGTTCTCTACCTAACTTCCACTATATGTCCCCATTGCATTTCTTTTCTTCTTTTGCTTATTGCTGCACTCATTGTTTGTATACCTCTCTTATTCTCCCTGTTTCTCTGTAGCACACCCCCACCCCAGTGCCTGTTTCCTTTCATCCTCCTGTCTGCTAGGGGATTAAGACTGAATCACACGAGCCACTTGGAGAAGAAAAAGCTGTAATATATTTACCGTATTCGAAGGACAAAGAGGATGGCGGCTATTTCTCTCCACTACACATACTCTCTGTCTGACACATAGGTCTTATCGCAGTGACCCCATAACACACACACACACACACACACAAACACACTTCTGTCCTTCCCCAGGCAGACATGGGTTGCTGCCAAAGCTAATTCAGTACAAGCCCAAGTGGCTTTAGACAACATGGTGTGATCGAATAAGTGAGATACTGAAATTTCCTGGGGCTCTATACTGTCCTTCCCATCCTTATCTTATTCAATTCTGCCCTTCGCTGTCCAAAACCCCTGACATTACACCTAGTGAGAAAAGGAAACAGAAAAGAGAACAGACTCAAATCTGTAAAGTGACTGGCAGTGATGAAAGATAAATTTCTTCTTATAGCAATTATCGTTGCTGAGGCATAAAACATCAGGCTATGCCCGGAAGTAGAGGGTGTACATCTATAACTGTAGCTACAGGGAAGTATGCTTTTAAAAGGCTGATAAAGTACTGAGGAACAATCAAAACTGAGCGTTTATGTCCTGTCATACATATACTTTCACTTACAAACAAACATAATTAACTTTTATTTTGGACAACAAATACGGTGTAAAGAATACTGTGGCATTCATGAAATGGATTTCAGCCTCTTACATTTTAGTGACAGGATATCACGGTCGGGACGAAGCATATAAAACATATGTGAGAAAACGTTCTCATTACTGTGTAAGCCTACGGTGAGCAAGCTGTAAAATTAAGCAGTCGGCCGTTAACCCCTTTTTGGTGTAGTTACAGGGTATGTGGACTGTAAAATAAAGTAGTCTCTTCTTTGCCCCTTTTTCAAGGTGATTACAATGTACAAGTATTGTGTATGTTGGCTTTAATATATTAATTATGACAAAAATAGAAAAGTGAAATGCAGCTACTGTGCTGGCTAGGCCTGGTGGTCCCCTTTACCTACTGTGTAATTATTTATTATATACCTGGCAATTTAAAAAGTGGCTACAGTGTAATTTATTTCTATGTTCCCCCTAAACACAAATATACTCTCCCATTTTTCAGAGGTTCCCAGGAGATGTTCTGTAACACCACATGGTTCCTGGTTCAGTAACTTTATGATCATTTCCTCAGACTATTATTTCTCAATATCTGGTCCACAGATGCCACTCTAGGTGTGTTTTGTGCCAGCGTCCGCGGCAGATACGGCCTCTCCTTGCAGATGTAACCTCATTCCCACAAAATGCTGAGATAAATCAGACCTTGGCTGGCAAATAATGTTACCAATGAGCACAAAGAGAGAGTGAGACACAGAGTGCCAGAGGGATTTTCACATGCAGCGGGCGTGTGCACGCCTTAAAATATATTAGCTCGTCTCTATACAAATTGACACCTACTGCAGTCAGCATTTACAAATCCTGACTGTATCTGTGCATATTTACACACACCTACACTTTGTTACTCTCTATCGGGGGAACTTGAAAGGGTTCCGTGAAGATTTTTTATAGTGAATCTGTGTATAATATAATTTAATTTAAATGTAAAGTTTAAAAATCTGTAAGTTTAGAGTTGTGAGAGGTTGTCATGTGCTGACAGAGTTAGTATGTCTGTGCATGTCTGCGGGTTTTGCTCTCCTGTGCAGCACGTCTCAGCCCTGAGACGAGGTGGACTAAAGCGCTGTGAGCTCAGACCACGAGGTGGCCCACTGTGAAATCTCCCATCTCTGCTGGCTGGAGAGAAAACCAAATGAAGCTTTACTGCTGTGACCTCCAAAAATGTTGTGAGAGGCAAGCACTTGTTTGCAGTCTCTCTAAGAGGGGTGATTTGTTGAATGTGCTGAATGCGGTGACTAATTTCTTTGTATTCAGGAGCTGTTTAAAACACACTTTTTCTGAGAGCTACTTAAATTTATAGGAGCCTATTTTGTGCCATTAGTGGCGTCCTACATGGAAATGGGCCAAGACAAGCACACAAAGCACCAGCATACACAGGCGAAGAGGTGCGCACACACACACACACACACACACACACACACATTGAAGCACTCAGACATTCTCTATTTGCATTTTCCTGCTTACTACAAATCTGTCTTTTCTGACTCATCTAATATCCACCAGAAAGCCTTAATAGGTCTGCTGTCTGGGGGTGTGTGTTCATTTATTGGTGTGTCTCACTCCCTGTGCTGTGTGTGGTTCAGAGAGAGAAAGACATGCGCGCGCACACACACACACACACACACAAAGAGAGAGGGTATAAGATATAAAAGGAGAGAGAAAGAGGGAAAACAGGGAGAAAGACAGAGAAGGAGAGACAAAAGGGACAGGCTCACACAGATAGATAGATAGATAGATAGATAGATAGATAGATAGATAGATTAGGTGTCATGGCATGTGGTGTGTGACAGTTAGTTCGCTGTCAGTGCCAGCTGCACACCAGCACCTCAGTAACTCTGCCTCTTTTTAAATCACCCAGCTGGCCTCTGCCCACTGAAGCGGGACCGAACCTTTTCATGCTTCAGCCCACAGCGCCGCCCTGTGCTGTTAACCCTTTACTTGCTCTCTTGACTACCAACGTGCTAAAAACTCTGTGACACAGTAGCTGACCTTCTGCTTGCGCCGCATGGCTCAGATGATAAATTGTGAGGTTTGTCAATGAGATTCAAACCTGTGACATCTCCCCCGCCGGCCAGAAAATCTCAGCTAAGACGTGACTGTACTCTGCTCACACAATGCATCAGTATATGTTCTTGCTAATACTACAACAGCTGATTTAACCCAACATATTAGAAGCTCTTTTTTGTGTGTCTAACAAGACTACCCAAATGCCAGCATGGCAACATGCTCACAATGACAATGCTGAGATCCTGATGCTTTGCAGGTGTAATGTTGTCCATGTTCCCCGTCCAAAGGCCAATTCATGATTCATGGCTGTGAGGGTGCACAAGGGACCACGTGGCGTAAATTTCATCATCTGCCCGAGTCCGTAACGGTCCGCACAGACCCCTGACAAACTGTCCACACTACACTGCATGTACTGTATACTTTTGTTAAGTGGATGCACACAGTTGTTGTTTTCTTTTTTCTCTTTTTCACTTTTTCACATTGGTCAGCAATATACAACAATTGAGCTCAATAGGAGCTCTTCTTGTTGTTGTCAGGAGGACAGGTGTTTTCTAGTGTGCTTGTGTGGAACATGACGCATCCTCTAAAGGGCAGTATGTATAGGAGCACGTCCTGTCTGAGTGTCATCAAAACTTTAGCTGATCATAGTATACCATGCTAACATTTGCTAATTAGAAAAAAAAACACAAACTACAGCTGAGGATGATGGGAATGCAATTAGTTTTGCAGGTTTTAAATCATAAAGCACAGTTTTGGACAAATTAAGCTTTTGACCTGATGATGGTGCTAGATGAGGGATCACCAGAATTATTACAGTTCATCCTGAGGGGAACATGAATGTCTGAACAAACTTTCATGACAAGCATCTGATAGTTGTTGAGATATTTCAGTCTGTACCGTCTATCTGCTAGTGTGGCACAAAAAATTTCTGATTTCTACTTATGCCAAAACAACAACAGCAACAACAAAAACAGTCCCAGGTCATGTAAGCAGCCAAACACAGATGTCCCAGATAAAAGCCTACCTGCTGATACTGTACACATGTCCCAGTGCAGTTCTGTCCCCTGGGGTCTCTGGCCCAGTTACGTGCACACGTCATGTCCATCCTGCAGGCGTCAAACCTGAAGAAAAGTAAATTCACAAATTAAAATTTCAGAAATTGCATAACTCAAACTTTGATTCTTTCATTCATGTTGTATACGAGAGAAATGATGTGCAGATTTTTCATTTGAGGTACACTGTGTCTTTAAAAGAATGATTCAACAATTTGAAAAGTAAGCTTTGCTTCTGTCTCTAGTCTATACTAGGCAATTTTCCTATCAACCGCTGATAAAACAAGTGTTTTTTTTATCTGGAATGTGAAGATTCCATTTGTGTCTTCAAGCAGAGTGACCATGACACAAAGCTGTTTCTCATTTTGCTGATAATCCCATGGTTGTCTATGAACCCCAGCTTGGGAGCCACTGTTACACATTTTTGTACTGTACTTAATGAGAAAAGACTGATATATGTAACCTCTGTCTTACCTGTGTCACACAGTTTTATGCTGTTTGTTAGACACTCTGTCTTATGCATAGCACAGTATGTTACACTGGCTGGTAATCTTGCTCCTGACAGCCTCACAGACAGATACTGATTTTGATTTAAGGTTTGCTTGGCAACGTGTTTGGCAGCCTCACCAATCACGGCAGAAGCTGTGACAGAGTGGCACAGCCTGGATGTACGAGCGGCGATGGGGATGAGGCCAGCGAGCGGCATCGGGGGAGCAGCGGTAAAAACATGACACGCGCTTCAGGAAGCCTTCACACCTGAGGAGAGAGAGGGCACCAGTACTGATATGATGTATGCTGACATCTGTATTTAAACCTTTACTGACCCTGGGAAGCTTAGCTGGTCAGAAGGCAGGTAAAGATGACATGGCCTAGCAGTTGATATTGGTATTGTTTTTTTTTGGGGGGGGGGCAATGGAAATAGGCTGTAAGCACAACAGTAGCATAAACAGTTGCCTATTTACACATCTAGCAGATACAGAGAAACATTAGCATTTATTTGGAGTAATTTCTCTGTCCACCTAACACATGTAAGTCCAATATTCACTTTGTTTTTAGCTCTGTTTTTGGTCTCCACCAACCATTTTAGCTGCTAAATGCTGTGTTCACTAGTTAGTGTTAGTTGCTAACTTTTTCTATTAGCTTTTGGTACACGGTAGGAGGCTCACAGTCGGATTTTAGAACTTTTTTCTTCAAAACAGCTGCTAGCTGCAGCTAACTATTTGATGAGACTGGGCCGACTGAACCAAAAACAGTAAATATGCTGCCCATAAAACGAAAACAATGAGCTGAAAGACGCAATAATGCGACATTAGCGTCACCTTTCACAAACAAGTAGCCAAGACTTACTCAGAGCTCAGAGGCCCACATTTGTCCCAGGGTTCATTCTTATTGCTGGCAGAAGGAACATGGGAGATATCCTGGATGTCTTCTTCTGTGCAGCAGCTATCTGTCAGCAGTAAGGACATGAAAACGTTTCAGGCAGCTGTCAGTCAGAAGATTTAATTTGACATTTTCATCACAGGCTGTCATTATACCGTTACACAGTGTTTCAAGACAAACACACAGTCACTCACTGTCAGCATACAGACCACACTCCCTCAGGTGTGGTTCTGGACTGGGCGTGGCCTTGTGCTTGCCGTCTTGGAGACACACCCCCTCCGAGCGTGCTCCACCAATCAGCGCAGCCGCCAAATATGCGCAAACCAATAGCAATAGAGGGCGAGATGTGACACCCATTTCTGCAGCCACAAACAGGTCTGGAATAGCAACACACTACATTAATACATTACATCCACAAAATACATTTGTTGGTACACATACAAAACTTTACTCTAAAATCAAACACATTGGATGTCAAAACTGTAAATAAAAATTATTTTCACGTCTCCTAGTTTCAGTCACTAGGCCTATGCCATATTGTTACACCCAGCGCAACCTGTTTACCTCCGTGTGTGCTCTCCCTGTGGTGACCTAGTAGACAGGGTGAGCCTAATTAGGTGGGACTGAGGCACCGTGCTGAGCTGGATGACATGCGTAGCTGTTTAATCTGACAAGCGGCTGGCCGAGGTGTAGCCTACGTGACACGAATTAAACAAATCTGTTGGGCATGGCCGCATGGACCAGGACAGGCCCGGTGTGATTTCACACAACAGAGATATATGCACAAATAAATACATTAAAAGGCGGAAAATCCTGAGAGCGTTGGCACGATAGGATACTTTTCCAACTTCCAGTTTTCACTCATTTACTATTACTAATTTGTAAAAAATAAAATAAAATAAAAAAATATTATTACAGGCAATAGTCAGTAATTTGTGCAGTTTATCAGCAATACCAATAAAAGTATGTTTTAAATGTGAGTCAACCTTGAATTCTTTTGTTACGTAACTTATTGCAAGTGATCATTTATTTTGATCAAAATACAAAAATAAATCCATGGACACCAGCTCTAAGATGTACAAAACATATTAAAAGTAAGGATTACAACATATTGTTTACAACATATTAAGAATATCTCAACAACATTAAACAGGTATAAATCACGCTGTTCAAAAACCTGGGGGGGGGGGGGGGCGATTCTAATTATTGGTTTTAAAATTAAAAGTAATTGTAT
>JAVQJD010071895.1:0-26852 GCA_036023655.1 Nannoperca australis | reverse complement strand
GTCACACACACACACACACACACACACACACACACACACACACACACACACACACACACACACACACACTTATAGACAAGCAAGGACTCAAACGCATTATAGCAAAATGACACACAGATACACACGCAAACCCACACACACTTAAAAGAGTACACACACATACACACACGCACGCACACGCACACACACACACACACACACACACACACGTACAGTATACAGATGAGGCACACAAAGAGACAAATCACAGTCATGTATAGTACAAGACACACACGAAACATTAACAATAAAATCATATTTCAGAGGTCTGTCTCACAAAGTAAGGATTTCCTATGTCAGCTGGATAACTCCAGATGTGTTAAGGTATGTAACTGCAATGAAATTCTCTCAGTGGCTGGTTAAATGTAGACAGCTGGAATCATATTCCATCAGTGCAGGAAGAGAGAATATGAGGCGACTTCATGATGACACTGTCATATAAATAAGAGGTTTTCTGACTGCGCCCTAATGACAAGCAGACTTTTTAATTTAAAAAAGGAAGAATGTCTGAACACTGAAAATGAACTCCCGCTGATTTATTCAAACTACATTTTGGTCACAGACCTTTATCAAGTCCCCCTTTTTAATTTAACAAATCACACTCCTGCAGTGCTCCTCTCTGCATCAACAGAAGCTAAATTAATGAAACATGTTTTTAAAAATATTTTTTCATCCTGTCATTTTTTTTTGCTTCATGAGAAAAGACAAACCCACACCTATTCCAGGCTACGTAGCATATTTAAATGTCATGGTAATTGTGTGTATTCTGTTGTCATTTTATTACTCTCTACCATATCAATTTATAAATGTTTGTATTCTAGTTGTGGACTTTAACTTTATATTGTGTATCTTTAACTTCAGTGTGAAGTCAAATGTCCTGGCAGAGATCAACACACTCATCTCTTATCATATTAAATTCCATGCTCTTAAACTGTAATGTAAT
The DNA here is from genome assembly GCA_036023655.1 of Nannoperca australis. Lineage (NCBI taxonomy): Eukaryota > Metazoa > Chordata > Actinopteri > Centrarchiformes > Percichthyidae > Nannoperca > Nannoperca australis. The sequence goes on along the minus strand of JAVQJD010071895.1, from coordinate 25,870 downwards.
TGGCTTTCTGCTTGACGCCCGACCTCTTGCACGTGCACGCGCTGTGTTGAAGCTAGTTGGCTACCAGCTTTCTAAGACCAGTTATACAGAATCACTGAAGATAGATTAGATTAGTAAAACTATCTCAAAGATAGCCGGACTAAAATGAACTCGCTTTGTGAGACAGGCCCCAGATATTAAAAATAGATACTGATCTAGAAATGTTATGACTTATTTATGCAATTCTAAACATTTTACACAATGCCTATATTAAGCTTTTGAGTCAAAATACTCATACACATGACTGTTTTCTCAAAATTACATTTTGTGAGGGAAGAGGTACAGGTAAAGCACATAAACACCCTTCAACACATGCATTCATGCAGCAACAGCACAAACAAGTCTTTGGTTTAACATTGTTCTACATTCTGGGTCATTATTCTCTATTGAAGAGGCACCTTCTTACATGCATGCCTATTTATAGTCTGTAATGAAATGAAATCATTAAGATTAAGAGTTAAATCAGTCAACCTAAAGGGCTCTCATGAAACAATGGGGTCTAATGGGGATGCTATTTAATGTGATTCCATGTTGGGAATACCTTGTTGTCACTTGAAGAGATTAATGCCACGTGAAAAGCTATCATTCTGTTAGGGTAAATTTAAACTTTATTATGCCTCTATTTGCATTTGAGCTTCCAGTTAACTCACTTTTTCAGCCTCAGTGACATTCAGGCTTTTATTTCACTTAAATAAATAGTTTTAACGCGAAGGACAAATTAGCATTTGAAAACATTTAGTCTGTATTCTGATCAAATATTATCTAGATACATCCTGGCATTTAGTAGCTTTATGTAACATAAACAAGGTTTCTATACAAGGGCATGTGTGTCAAATTATGTGCTATGGAGGACATTGCAGGATTTTGCTCAGCACACCAATTCCTTATGTCTGGCTGAACTTATGTTTATCACCTGAAGCAATATTCACAAAGCTTCCTAGAGTTTGTCCTAGTGGCTAAATCCTTAGTAATGTTTTTGAATAAATGTGTGCGTGTCAAAACCTTCCACTTAAAAATACAAAAAAGCTCAAACTGAAGTTTCTTAGCCCGTCACACAGTTAATAACTGTTTAGAGTTGTGTTTGGGAGTTTTTTTTAAGAAGAAGAGACATCTGCTGCATATAAAAAGCACCTCATATTCAGGTTGTGAGCACTGCTCAAATATTAAAAGAACAGCTTATTCATTCTTGCTGAGAGCTATGTTAAACTAAGCTGACCAGCTGCTGGCACTGGCTACATAGTTAGCATCCAGACATGAAAGTAGTATCAATCTTCTCATCTAACTTTTGTCAAGAAGGCAAATACGTGTATTTCCCAAACTGTCAAATGATTCCTTTAAAGTCGAGTTACGAGTTCCCAAACCTCTGAAGATCCTATACATATTTACTATAGAGGGATTGAAAAAGTCACACTTAATGTCACACTTAAATAATAACTTATGTGACTGTACTGCAAAGACGTTCTTGACACCTTAAATGGAACACCTTGCTTGTTTGGTAGAGCTCTCAAAAAATAGTCTTAGTTTGTTTGTAATATGTTCCCTGGACACTGAACCCGTCATGGCACATGGTTTGACACTCCTGCACTTAAGTATCAAAATACTGGCAAGGGAAAGGAAGAAAGAAAAATCGTGACACTTGTAGTGACAGGATCAGAAGGCCAGCTCGCATTTCAAACACATATACGGGGTACCTGAGCTAAAGAGCAGAAGCTTTGCTGTCGGGAAGAACTACTTCTTGAAACAGCAGATAAAATGAAGTGCAATTGCGTGCAAGCACAGTGGCAGACTTGGTATGATTCGGGGTCGATCTAGCAGATTGACAGAGTTTGCATTCATGCATGCACACTGTACGATTAGAGAGTTGGAGCAGGATAATTATAAGGGCCAGATTGCAAAGGTTACGGTTCAGCATGTTCGAAGGGTTCAGCAAAGTCCAACAGCCTAATGTCATCATCTGTCTCCCTTATGTCCTTCTGTGTTTCTTTCCCTTCTTTTTCTCCTTGGGAAGGAATTGTATTCTAAGAAATTGCTTTCATTCATTTTTAATCCAGAGTACAAACTCAAGGTTATCATCAGTTATGGTTATGATCTCTGTGTATACATGTTTGTGTATGTGTTGCTGTGTGTGTTAGGACAATCTATTTAAAAAGGATTTATACCACCTAGATGGTAACTGTTTATAAACCACTGTAACAATCTAATCCATCACACAAAATGTATGTACAAGCTGGTGATGAACATTAAATCTCTGACAACACAAGTTCATCAATGGGAACAAATAGACACCAGAGTGCCACCAGAGTACTGGCCCGAATATAAGACAGTGTTTCTTCTGGAAATTGCAAAAGTTTAAAAAACGAGGTTGTTCCACCATTTTTTCCCTTTTGTTTTGTATTCAAAGCAGAAGTGCTGTTTGAATATTGCAACAGCCCATGCACTACAGAATGGCTATTTTATAAAAAAGCTATGTTAAGCTAGCTTGTGTTAGTGTTGCTGGGCAAGCTATTTTCTAAACGCCCTCAGTTTTAGCATTAATCAAGCCCAAAAGTGTCCAGTAAGCCCAGTTTAAAGCAAAACTATGAAACGTTTGAAAGTAAAAAACAACAACATATTTGTCATTTTGCCAATCACAAGTTGGATTCATAAACAATAAATAAAAATGGCTAATGTTAGCTTATATTAGCAAACCCCAGATACATATAGCTGTGTAACTAATACTTGGCTACTTTATGATCCTTTTCTATTTGTACTGTTACACTATGCTTTAGTATTTACAATGGTTTTGTGGCCACAGTAGCTGCTGTTCAGCAAAAGTTTCATAGGTTCACTTTAACCTATAGAAGTTTTCTGCTTCCTCGTGTTAATGTTACGGCGGAAATGGATTGGCTAGTCATTTGTCAGGTGGTGTCATTTTGCAAAAATTGATAATCACATGAAAAGTGTTCAGTATTCATTCTCAGCAGTAGGAGATGGTGAATTTTTATATATGCAGTATTGCTGTACTGACAGTGGCAGTGGTAGTAATAGTAATAGCAACAATAGTATCAATGGGGAGGGAGTTATTTTGATTAAATTTGATCATGACAATCCAATACATCGATGAAGCCAAAATGATCAAATAGTAATTAAATTATTTGTTCGTCTTATGTTCGGGCCAATACAGTAGTACTGCTAGAGCCACATATTGCTGTGTAATAGAGGCTGAGGGCTGGACTTGGGGCTGGTCTAGGATCAGGGCAGGGTTGTGCTGGGAGGTGCTGTGAGGTGACAGGTTTGGGTTGGAGACTAACCTTTCTTCCGGAGTCCTTGCTGCCACACTCCCCTTTATCGTACCACCATTTGTTTTTCAGTTTGTCTAAGACGGCTTGCTCATTGAGTTTCAACACCGCTAGGTTTACTGGGATTCTTCCAACCATAAGGAAATAACATAAATAACATATTATACCATGTTATTTTATGTTATTAATTCAGAGACACAGAGCAGCAAATACATACACACGTTAATGCTGGAGCTTGCTTAGAGGTCAAAGAATGAAATGAAATAAAAAAACTTATCACACACACCACGCACACGCACACACACACACACACACACACACATATATATATATATATATATATCATAAACATCATTAGAAACATCAGAGTCAAAGTGATATGCATTAATACTCCATCTAGCTTGGCTGGCTTGCTCCTTAAGACAGTAGATGTGTATTACTATATCACTTTGGGTAACCGGCACACTGCTTACCCTCACTTATGCAACACGGATATCTCAATTGTATATTTTGTCAAAAGTAAATGGCCAAAGTTAACAACTACAACTGAACAAATTCCAAAGCCACTATATGGATGAAATCTTAATATATCATTGAGCACTAGGGGCCCAGCTGGTTTAATCACTACACACTGATCAATTTTAAATCAGCGCTGTTCCATTTGTTCAGACAGGGGAGGTGATACAAAATTCCCCCCCTCTGTGGTTTTGAAATTCAGCCACCACAGGCCAAATAATCACCCCCCCCCCCCAAGATTAAGTGTTGCTAGAGTGGTAGTACAGCGTGGGTCTGCCAGTTACCCCACCCCCCCACACACTCCCAGCGGTGGTGGGTTACCCGCAGGGTTTATCAAACTGGCTCTGACCTTGGAGTCCCCGCCCCCGCTGCCGCACTCTCCCTTGTCGTACCACCACTTGTTTTTCAATTTGTCCAAGAGGCCCTGCTCGTTCAGTTTTAACACTGCCAGGTTTACTGGGTTTCTTGAAAATAATATAAAATGGCAGCCATTAGGAGACACTCTATGGGACAGATATAAAGAGATTGGTCGCATGGTTGTGGTGATTATGACAACACTGACTTACGATTAGAAACTCCTGCGTATAACTACTGATATGAAGCAGGAGAACTGCCTTTGGATGCACATGTTAGTTGTATATCTGCAATGGGCTGAAATGCTGAGCACCCATGCAGTAGCAGTCAGGTTTTACCCAGCAGGGACCTCAGAAGGAGGCAGAGCAGACACTATAAATGGAGATACCTTGGATGCTGAAGTCTGTCTACAGATGACAATTTCCTCTCAGTACAGATTGCTATGGCAACTAACCTATCAATATTCAACCCATAACAGCTTTCTGGTGAATAGTAGCCTGTGATGATTAATTTAGGACAGAATCTGCAATCAGCCGAGACAAATGCAGGCAGAGGCTTTGAATGTTTGTGTCAGGTTCACTTCCACGACAAGTTTATGTCTTAAACAGGCTGAAAGGAAACCGTGTGACCATCTAATGACATGAGCATGAGTCTATATGAACCATCACCATCCAAAGCATCTCTTCAAGGCTTGCTCTCTCTCTCTGGTGAGTGTGTGAGTGTATTTCCTATAGCTGGCTGGCTGGAAACAAAGACTCTCTCCGTCCACAAATCACAAAGAGGCAGAATCTGCAATCAGAATTTCCATAAAAGAAGTCAAGATTACAGCCTTTGCCAGATTGTCTTTTCCCTCAAATCAGTGTCAATTCTTCTGTGCCGCAACAATTTACTTTAGTCATATTCTGTCTTTCTCAGCAGCAGATGCAGAGGAGTCTTTATCCCCAACCATGAGTGCACAAAAACAGCTGTAGGGAACACAGGTATCCTCAGAGCTGGTAAAACGTCTGAATTCTTTCTCAACCCACAGAAAGAATTAAGTCAAAGTGTGTGGACACTTTGACTTAAAAAATAAAAACAGAGTTAAAATGATCATGTGTCTTCATCTTAGATGGAAAAATAAGATGAAGCACGACTTATTCTCAGACCTGCAGGTCATTGGTTAGTTGAGTCAGTTCGAGGCGAGCAGATGTCAGGGGGGTTACTGTGTTGTATGTTAGGTGGGATGGAGTAAATAATCAGGCAAGCATGGGGGTGGCTGGACATCATACATGTAAGACATGAACAGGTGAGCACATAATATATACAGCGCATTTCACAGATGGATCAAAAGGTGTAATTTGAAAACAGCGTCAGTACATCCTGTAAAATTAAGAGTTATGTCATTTTAGTATCTTTCTTTTTTCAAAGTGCTACTTTCAATTAGGGCTGCACTGCAATATGAATATTAGATTTCAAATATATTTTCAAACATTCAGTGGGGATGTTCAGATTTGTGGGAGTCGTATCGTCCCAGGTACCAAACTTAATAAGCAGATCTAGTATCACTTAAATATTCTTATTATGTTCATTTGCTGCAAGGACTTAATTTGGATGTGTTAAGCTACTGCTGTTACTCTCTAGCTCTAAAGCACTTTTTAAACTGAAGACAGTGATCAGCCAGACAGTGTCATTCCCAGTTATCTAATGTATAAATGTATAAATTACTGTTATATAGTTTTCTTAAAGTACAAGAATACTGCATGGACAAAGTAACATCTGTGCTGTTTGTGCAAATCTGTATCTATACACATGACCAGTAATCTTATAGTAAGAACTGTGCATGCTAAATGTATTAAAAAAGATGAATGTGATGGTGTGTCTATCCTCAGTTCAGAATATGGTAACAAGCCTAAGAGTCTGTAGCCATGTTAGCGTTTTTGTGAGGCCTTAGGCATAGTGGTGCTTGAGCTAAATGCTAATGTGCTAATGTTTACCATGTTCATCATCATAGTTTAGTGTCTCAGCATGCTAACATTTGCTAATTAGCAATAAAAAAAACAACGTTGAGGCTGATAGGAATGTCATTCATTTTGCAGGCCATTGACGAAACTATTGAACAAATGGAGATTTTGACCTGATGATTCAAATATACAGAGTTCTAAGAAAATTATGGCATATGAACATAAGAAGTTATGTTTTACAGTTACTGTCTCATGTTCGCTTACATACTGTAAGAATGATTCCAATTAGCTCGATGCAGCAAAGAAACATTTAACATTTCCAAAGCAGAGTGCACTGTTATCAGATCTGTGCATGGTGTCAGCAGAAACCTTGAGTTGAGGTATCGGATTTGGAATAGAAAGAAAAAGTCTAATCGGTGCATCCCTAATATTCAGTAATTGATGCAATAACAGTGCATTGCAGTCCTGAATGCCATACATCATCGTGCCAATAATTAACACAAAGAGAATGAGATAATGGTGCGATCCTCAGCAGTTCGTCTCTGCATCCCATTGCTACATTGTAGGTTTGGACCAATCTGACTATATGACTTGGGAGCAGACACATTTCACCACTCTTCCTGTCAGTAATGCACAGCAATGTGATTGGTGTGAAATTTAAATGGAGCCTCTGAGTAAGACATAGGCAACATTTCTAGCCAGTGTGTTCTGACCATTGGCTGTCAACCAAGGTGAATGAATCCTCAGCGAGTTTAAATAACATTTTCCCATATGGCTTCTTTTATTAAAATGAATGAGGCCTATTATAGATAGATTAAAAGCTTCAGATGCCACCAGCTCCTGCACTCTCTCTGTAGTTGCAAGAGAAAAATGAATGGGAAGTTGGTTAAGGTGTTAATGTAATCGGAAAAGGCAGCTGCCGCTCTTGGACATTGATGGCAGAAAAGTACATCCAGTAAGAATTATCATTCATTACATCAGTTATCACATTGAATTTGGCTAGTGTAAATTAAACTGCTGACTTCAGATCCAAGGTGTGAGCCTTAGCTGAAGGGGAAAAGTAGCCATATGGGCAGCACTCCTTTAAGCTGTAATCCAGCTTTGAGGGCCCTGTTGGTTTGTGTAAAGCACATTTACATTTTGTACGTTTGTGTTTCTGTATGATCGAGGGGATGCTTCAGTTTCAAAGCAGACCGCACAAGACCAACAACAACAAATACTCATGAAGAGGGTTTAGAATGTAATTAGAGGGCAGCAGGAAGACAAGTGTTGCTTAAATAGGATATGAAGTCTCATGGTCCTACTTTACACTTCTGCTAGTGCTCACAAGTCAGCTACAAATAGGTTAGATACATACATATGCAGATATAATAAAAGATGGCATTGAGTGGTGAAAATGGGCATGGTCAAGGTGCAAATGTCTTCAAAAGAAGGAAAAAGTAATGCCATGTCTTATATGTCTGATTAGAATGAATTCAAAGTATGTAGAACAGAATGCTAATATTGACATGTTGGGTTATTATGATAAAAAACGCATAAATAAATGGAAATGCATGAAAATTTAACAAAAAGAAGACTTCAAGTCAACTTCATGTATGTGCTCATACATGGACAAATGCTGCAAAATCTGAGCTTGATGGACAAATCAACAGGTGAGAGATGATGCTCATGCACGAGCTCCAATAAAAGCCCACGGAGGCTTTTATCCAGCCACGCTGCGGTGACAGGGGTTTACCTGAGAGGGGAGCCCTTGGGTGTGGCGATGCCATAACCTTTAGAGTCCAGGTTTCCTCCCACCTTCATAGTATCACACGGTTTCCTCTGCTCTATGTACTCATTCATTGTGGACTCCAGCAGGTAGGCATACTTGCCCTTGGACTTCCTGACTCTCATTACGCCCTCGTCTGTGGTCTTGACAAACACGGACGGATCAGCCGCCTTCATGTAGGACCACATCTTCTCAAACACAGCAATCTTAGACCTCTGACAGACAGAATTATTAACGAAAGAGAAGAAAGAGAAAGAGTATGAATACTTTATTGTCTATCTTAATGCTGCACGATGCTGCGTTAACGTTATAATCGTTAACATTTTCATGAAATTAAACTCTGTTTAAGATACTATTTACAGTGAGCACTTTTTCATCAATAGTCACGTCATGTATTTAGATTCTGTAATTATCTGTTAAGAAAATGTCACGTAATCCAGTGTTAGTTTGTCATTTTCTGTTAGATATCAGCCTCACTGTTTTCTGTTATCCTAACAGTGTTGTCCAACATTTCCTACTGCTTCACATTAAACACCTTCACCTGGTGAAACACAGGATGGATTTTGGATGGATGTGAAGGCGTTGCAGGAAATATAATGTTTTAGTTGTTTGAATCTTGGTTTCTCACCCTGAAGAATTCTTTGGTGGAGCCGGCATCCAGTGTTCCATAGGCGATCTCTGTCTGCTTGGCCAAATCCTCAGCACTCTCTATAGGAGACACCATCCTCTCCACTGTCAGGAAGGCAGCCAGGTTGGCAGTATAGGAGGAGATGATGATGAGGGTGAAGAACCACCAGACGCCTCCAACGATGCGGCCAGACAGAGAGCTAAAAAACAGAACGAGAGGATCTTTGTCAAAAATAGATAGATATAGATAAAAAACACAGTATCGTTTATATGTTCACGTGTATCTTAAGATTCCATGTTTTATTTCTACAAACAGAATCAATTATAGGTTAATGTAGTGGCTTGGGAAAATAAATAGCATCATTCTTTTTCTTCTTGGCAAATTCTTCACACAATCAATAACAGCAATCTAAAAACCGTGTGATGTTCACACCATCCAAATGACCTACATTGCATCACACTCCCTCTGCACTCACACACTCTTCATTCCACCAGGCTTGGAGAGCTTAGCCCAATGTGCTAAGGAAAGATAACCAGTTCCACAAAGGCCCACTCAGCTTCCTGCCTACCAAATTAATCTCACTTTAAGAAAGTTGCCAATATGTTTCACGGAACCACGCACATTAATTGTTGGGGATTAATAGGCAGAGGAGAACACTTAGCCACTGTCCTAATTGCACTTAAAAAAAAGAAAAACAAACAAAAATAAAACCAACTGGATGATTTCTGGGCAAAATCCCCTGAGTCAAATCCCTCTCTTTCCGCTCTCTCTCTCTCCTTCTGAGCGTCTCTTCACCTCAAGAGCAGCCGGCTTGAACAGCAACAGCGGAAATCATGTTGCGTTACATATCGAGTCCCCGACAAGCGCAGAGGCACAGAGCGACGGAGCTTACGCAAAGAAAATGACACAAATCTGAAACAAAAAAGGCTTTCATGATTCACCTTTGTACCGTCAAGCCAAATGGAGTGTGAACATGAAGGCGGAATTAAGTGTGGGGAAAAAAAGGGGAGAAACATAATCATTTAAGATGCTTTTGAGATGACGGGTGGATGATGAAAGAGCAGCCGGGGAGCGAGTGGAGAGCAAACACAGAATGGATGGGAGAATGCAGAGCTGTCTGCAGGGTGTGTGTGTACGCGTTTCAACTTCACTGATCACGGTTCAAAAGGCTGTGGGTAAGGTTAAGCTTTTTGTGAGAACAGCAACATGCTTTTCTAAATACCTCAGTTCATTTTTAGCATTGCAGCAAACAATTCACAAGCAAGTAGTTGCAAATTATTGCAAGTGGTTGATATAGGCAAACAGCAATCTCTCTCTCTCTCTCTCTCTCTCTATATATATATATATATATATATATATAAAAATATATTAATGTAAACATAGCCCAAGAAAAATCTACCAATCACAGAGCAGCACCCCCCAGCATCCAGACAAATTAAGGTCATGAGCTCTAATAATTGTAAACTTACAAGCTCATACTGAGCTTTTCGATTGGTAACGAGAATAGTGCATTTAGAAATGACGATACATGAACTACATATTGCGCCGACATATCATCCAATTTAAATGTCAAGGGAGGAATCTAGTGTATCAGTACCATACAATAGAACTTTTCAAGAATATTAAAAGACCCACTAAAAAGATAAAATGTGGCAGTATAGGTTAAAAATCTTATAGTAAAAACAAGAATAATCAAAGAAAGTCATAATCACAATTAGAGCTGCAACAAACTGTTATTATCATTATTGATTGCTGCTGGTGTTCTCAATTAATTGATTAATCTTCTGTAAAATGTCAGAAAGAAATGAAAATGGTAGATTAGAATTTCCCAGAGTCAAAGCTGGCATCTTCAGATTGCTTGTTTTGCCCGACTGACAGCCCAAAACCACCCAAATCTTCAGTTTACTATCACACAGGACAAAGAACAGCAGCAAATTCTCATATCTGAGGGATTTGGGAGCATTTTTACTTTGATTATTATCGAAATAGTTGCTTATTCATTTTCTGTCGAGAAGAAGATCCAACTTATCAACCAGATGAGGGGAGCCTCACATACAACATCATAATAAAAAACAATTATTTATCTCACATGGCCCCGATATCACAGTAAGAGGTGCTAATTGAGACCTTTTGGCTTGAACATAACTTGCGAATCCTGATTGTTTCTCGTCTCTTCAGGATCAGATCAAAGATGAATTTTAAGTGAAGGAAGTTTGAGGACTGAGACACTGGGAATACAGTGAGGAAAAGTTGCTCTGCAATGACTTTTACAATACATTATTGTTTAAATTGCTTCTTTATTACTTCCCAGAACTCTAGTTCAGGGTGTTGTGAACAAAAGAACAACTTGACAAACAAAGAACCGCCTGAAGATTGGGGGAATAGAGAGAAAGTGTTATGCTAGGTTGAAACCGCAATGCAAGTGAGAGAGAGAGAGAGAGAGAGAGAGAGAGAGAGAGAGAGAGAGAGAGAGAGAAAGAGAGGAATGGCATAGATGAAAAGTAAACTGGATAGTACCACCAGAGGCTGACAAACTCCTTAGCTCTGACTGCTGCTGGCCTCCAGAGATGGCAGTAAACAGCTGTCTAATCCGTCTCCTTCAATCATCCTTTATTTCCCTCTCTTTCTTCTCTTCCTCTCCTTTCTTTTTCCCCTTTCCCCTCCACCCACCCAACGTCGCCGCTCTGCTCCCCGCCTGTCTCTTCATGTGCTGGGGGGGCTGACAGGGGCTTGTTTTGGGCCAAGTCAACAATGGCCTACACCTTGGCACTGACACTGACGTATTCAAGTATGCATGCACAGACACGCACACACACACACACACACACACGTAGACACAAACATGCATACTTCCCAAAGACAATGTGTGAGAGTGTGTGTGCAAGAGAACAACCGGGTCACCATTTGCTATGCGACTGGGATGAGGAGAAAGACAGGGGCTGTGTGTGTGTTTGTGTGGGTGTGTGTTGGTTCTCCTGCAGCAGTCCTCCTCCCTAGTTGAGCAGAGCGGCTGGCAAACACAGACCTGTTTGTCTCTGTTTGTTTCCTTTTGAACTTGTTTCCTTTGAGCCTCCTTTCTGCTCCTCATACATTATTGCACAGCAGACAACCTCGGTGTCTCGGTAAAGCATTAGCTAAGCTGTCTTATTACAGTAAGGGAAATCTTCCAAGTAGCACTATAATTTCATAGTCGTGTTAACGCCACGATTAATCAATTATTCACTCTGCCTCCTTCACTGCATTAAGAAGAAATCCTGAGATGATACAGGAATGCGATACAACTGTGTGTGCTAATCATGAGAGTGGAAATTATTCATGAGATTATTTATGAATGTAAACAAGTAACATGGAATAGGACATTTCTTAGAATAAATACTAGAGTGATTAATCAAAAATAATATGTTGTTTAATGGATTATGAAAAAGAAGTTTATAGTACAGTTTGGGCTAGATAGCATTTGCTAAAATTTTAATTCAGTGCCAAATCAACTTGTCAAATTACTTTCAAATCTGTTATTGAGTCCATTGTTTGTCCCTTACGTGTATCTGTTACCACATTTAAGTAACACAACTTAAAAAAACTAACTAACTCCTGAGGGAAATATTTTGCTCTTTAGTTTCTAAATGCTCCGCTATGTTCCCCAGCTAGTCGCTAAATTTGTCTGTGAGCCATTTGGTGGTGGGCAGGTAAACTACAGTGGGTTTATCAGATTTCACTATAAGGGGCATATCCGATAGTGAGACATTAAACCCAAAAGTTGCGGGACGAAAACTTAACAATGAGCTGAAAGGTGCTGAAATTCCCTGTTGAGCTGAGGGGAACTGCAGATTCAGGTGCTTATTATCTGTGGGTTTGTTGCAGCGTGTGAGCTAACAGAGAGTGCCCGAGCTTGCATGCTTCTGTGCTCACACTCCGTCAGGTGTGTGTGTGTGTGCTTGGCTGTTAGTTAAGATGGACAGCGAAACGAATTGGACCATCACTCTACCGTATATCAGATCCAGATCTTCATCCTTTGCTATATGATCTCCACCCACAACTCCCTGAAAATCTGCTGTAGCACTAAACTCTCATTAGAATTCCCCTGGCTGGCCTCCTCTATTCGATATGGTAATTAGAAATGACTAATGACTTTAGCAAGTGTAAAAAATTTGCCAGTAATGGCCACATTACAATGGATTAGGAATTACAGAGGTTTAAGTGAGAAAGAAAATGGTCTCTAATTATGGTGTGATTCTAAGACAAATCAGGGATGGAAAAGGAGTTTTATGCTACACTGCTTCTTTTTTTTTGCTTCCTGAAAATGAGCGGGACAGCTGTATCTTCTTAATGACTGGGCACAGCCACTCCCGATATGTCTGGACGGACAAGACTTGTATTGTGCAAGTCATTAGAAAAGCCAAAATGAGAGAGAGGCTGGCCAAGTGGAGCCTACAAGCAAACGGCATGCATACAAGCAGAAAAACCTACACAGCACACAAACACATATAGATTCAGTGTAATCTTTAGTGAGAATGTGCAGACTAATTGTCCACTGCTGTGGTGAACCGCAGGAAACGTCCTTAGCAACCACAGCTCACTAGATGTGGAAATCATGTCAAAGAAATGAAAAGAAAAGAAACATAACACCAGAGAATTATTTATATAAAGACCACATCTGAGAGCACTCACCAATCCATAAGACCACAGAGATAGTGAGACTGTGTGTGTGTGTGTGTGTGTGTGTAACTTCATATGCCCTCACATGACTTTCTCTGTAAGTTCAGCAAGTAAGTCTAGCTGACTAAATGCCTTTATCTTGTATTATTGGATTATTTCACCAAAACAAAATAATTTTCCTAAAATACAGCCAAGCATCTCCATTAGTTCTGTCTGAAAGGACACACCGTGCACAGCTCTATTGTGGTCTTTCTCAGTTGTGACAATTGAGGCGAGCCATTTGAATAATCTAAACTGATGTGTTTGTGTTGCAGTGGAGGCAGAACATGTTGGCTTCATCCTGTTTGGATGAAATGAAAGCAAAAATGTTTCATCATTTTATTCTGCACTCATATATATCAGCAAAACCTAATTACTGTACTCAAATCTTGCCCATACATCTCAGATATAATATTCTGCTGGTTTAACAGCCCTTTTCAATTTGCTGACTTATATCACAGGGCTTTTGGTAATTAGCGTTTGCTCAACTATGCCTTAGCTGCTTGTAAATGTTATGAGTTGATAAAAGTTTTATTAAGCTCTTGATTCCCTATAGCCTCCTCAGCGAAAAACAGCCTGTTAAAAACATGCATAATAATGTGGGCAAGTCCGGATAATTAACCAGAATAAAGTATTTATAAATGTGATTACCTTTTTATGTAATTCTGCCTGCATTTAGGTCACTGTGGTTCCTGAAACCACGCACAAAAGGGCAATTTGGTCCTCCGCCGTGGCTTCAAAACTGAACTAAGCTCGGTGCCAACGTGCGAAATTGGTTTGATGTGCAACACACAATGCTTTTAGTGCATACCTTGCCACAGAAAACAACAGACACCTTTTTTGTAAATGCACTTATCTGGCGCTTACAGTGTGTTTGTAGCTTTCCACCACTTCATTCTGTCTCCCTCTGCCTCGATATTGCTAAATGAGGCTCTGGGGGATGAGGACGTGTTATGGCCAATATTGTGGCAATGTGGTGGGTTAACTTCTGATTTAGTTTGCTTGTGCTTTTGTTTTGATAGGCTCACAATTGTTAGATTGTATATTTTAATCTTCGCTTTCATCTTCAAGGCCAAAATAACATGCACGCTTTAAGCAAGGAGCAAAAAATAATGATTTATTAAAACATCTCTCTCTCCCCCTCTAAAGGTCAGTATTACCATGCCATTGAGTTGAAAGAAGAACATTATGATAATGTTTTTACCAGCCTGCAGCAACAGCACCACAAGCTGGTAATTACACTCAGTACGCTATGGAAGATTTGACAAAAAGCATTCAGATTCAAAATGCTATGTAACTGTTTAATGCATGTTTGTTTCATTAAGAAGCAGCAGTGTGAAGTAGCAGCATGTGGCTCGTTTGAGTGGTGGTGCGTCAGAACACAACAATTTAGCTTCCAGCCGTTTTCGGAGTTGTTGTTGTTGGTGCAGAGGGATCGATATGATTGAGATATTACTGTAATGACTGTTTCCGTGGCTGTGCACGGGTTCGCTGAATGACGTCGTGGATGCTGTCTTAGAATCGTGTAACCTGAGATAAGTCAGTGCTGGCGAGCTGTGAGAGCACTCGCTACGCGCCCACACACATACGCACAGCCTCTTAGTCAGAAAGAAAACAGCAAAATCCAAACACAGATACATCACAACAGTTAACTGAAAGATCAACAACACCCATATACACTTACTTACAGTGCATTCAATCTAGCTGTATTGTAACAACACATAAAGATGACATGCTTGTGCACACACATGCACCTTCACAGACCAGAGAGACACTTGTTAAGCTGCACTGCTATGACAGAAAAATCTGTGTCTCTTTATGGTTGCCATGGCAGCACACTCTGCACTACAAACAGTACAGCTGAACTGAGAGAGACTTTAGTCATCTCCTCCTCCTCTCCCTGTCTTTTTCTCTATAAGGGCAACCACCCCTATAGTAGGGTAGAATTGCCATTACAGAGGGAATGTTCTCATTATGGCTCCTTTCAACTAACAGGCTAGCAGACACAGGGCCTGACTGATAAGCCTCTAAGCATCACAGCGCACATCTTTCCAATCAAACTACTGGCAATGTTTACTTTGGTCCAGGTAGATTTCCCATGTGGCCTCGGGCCTGGTGTATAATTTATGTGTGCAGGAAAGAAATTCATATACTGTCACAGCTAGATTACAGCAAAACACGCCTCTGCTGCTAGAAACATATGTGTGCCTCTGTGTCATTGTGTTTTATATTCAGATTTGAAGGAGTATATACCTCTGAGGAGATGGTGTCTTTGTCTGTGTACAAAGTGTGATAGCCCAGTGAGATCCTCTGGGGGGATGTGTGTGTGTGTGTGTGTCTCAATGTTTTCTGCTAGAGTGTGTATGCATGTATGATCAAAAGTTGCCTTCATGCAATTTCCAGATAAATAAAACATAAGCGATGCTGTGAACTAAACTGAACCATCTTTTTATGAATAAATCATTCCTTTCTACCAAGTCTTCCCCAACTGCTTTGACAACAGCTCACTAACACCACAATTATGTAACTCAGTGGTGTGTAACGTGATCTAATTCCTTGTTGTTAATGATAATAATGACGACAACAACAACAACAACAACACAAAGTGATACGTAATTTATCCCTGTGCAAGATCAATAATTCCCTTGATCACAGAAATTCACTTGGCTCCTCTCTGGGGGCTTAAAAAGCTTCTTACATTTGTTCATACAACATACCAGACATTTTAATTAGGATTTTATTAACTTTGTAATTCAGGGTTCTTTTGCATTACAAATGCATGGATGGCCGGGAACATTTTCATGTACACTGTGTAAAATGTGGGCATAAGGAAGAGAAATGTTTAAATAAACACAAATACACTATCAATAAGAGAAATCTACAAAAATAAAATGCACAACTTGCAAGATTTGGCATATTTTAATCCATTAACTACATATTAGTTATACTGGACTGTAACAAGACAATATTTTTTAGATTTGACACGGTTCAGACAGCCAGTGGTTTCCATTTCCTTTGAGCACACCATAAATATCAAGGTGAAGAGAAACACTTTGTTGGGACAGATACTCTCCCACAGTGAAGAGTTTGTTGTCGTCTTTCTTTATTTTTCAAAGTTCCATTATCACCCAGCACTAATGCAGCTGCAGGCAGGCACCATTTTGAAAGCTCTCAATGGTGGTGTGTTCAAGGACACTCTGACATCTCAAATATCACAAAAACAGCCTTTGTTCAGAATAGCATTTCTTCTAGCCAATAATGTCACTTTGATAAAACAGAAATGATGTGTTGTTATAAACTATCAACCTAAAAAAATGTGTTTTGTAAAATGGCTTACAGTAATATAACATGCAAAGTATATGCAGTATAGTTAATGAGCTAAAACGTGCTAAACCACTGGTATGAACCTTTGTGCTCTATTAAACAAGTTCATTCTGTATCTTTGTCTGTTAATTGACCATTCACTAAGCACTGCTTCTCTTAGTTACTGTTGCTATGCGGTACTGAGTAGCACGTAATGCAGTTGAAAATGATGGCAACAGTGGCAGATTAAATCTTTGTATTTTGTGAAACAATGGTTCCTGAAAAGTGAAAAAAAACTATGGCGGCTTCATATTTGTAGCCAGCAACCACAGACTGTTGCTGGCAGATTGAATCAGCTATGGCAAGCTAGCTAATTAATCGAATGTTAGCTCCATGAGTTTGTTGAAAAGGCAGATGATCAGCAACCTCACGCCATCCAGTTGATGATTCATGTAAAGAATCAGCTTTGTTCTTGTATTGCCAGTCAGTCAGCTTGTTCTCGTTCATACTTTCAAGCAGTATGTTTTCACTTTAAACTTTACTTTAGTAAGCCTGTTAGCCGGACATGCTGACGATTGTAGCTTACATTACAGTCCCATACATATTGCTTCAGCATATGGAAACATTTTAAGCGTCACATGCCTGGTTACAGTAGCTAAGATAAGACTGGACAATAGCTGTTCAGGTTTGGGTATTGCCACAAAATAATAGGATTTTCTAAGATCTGTCTTATGTAAACTAAAAGTGTGTACATGGAGGCTATATTGTTTTGCCCTCTTCTGTTTGGAGCTTTGAAGAGGAAAACAACCTTCACTGTATGACAAAAAACTCAGTTTGAGAAATACTGACCCTCCCCGGGTTACCATAATACACCACGTACTCCATCCATTATTGGATGATTCTGACCGCGAGGCTGAGAAATTGCTGTTGTGGCAGGCAGGGTGTGAGTGACAGAGCTGATTTATTTCAGCCTACAATCACGTAACGGGAGCAGCACAGGCACCGAGGACAGGAGACAACTCCATGGGGCCATCAGACACACACACACAGACATCAGACACAGACATAAACATCTCAAAACACATTCACTGAGGAACATGAACCCACGCCCTTTTTCTCAGGTTCTCATCCTGTCTAGAGCTCCGACGTGGGAAACTTTATACGGAAACTGAGAGCCGAGTTAAAATCCACAAGGTCAAGTGTTGTATATGCTGCTGCTTTTCCTGTACTTTTATACTTTCTACCTTCAGCTAAGAGACAAGGGCTGGTTTTCTGATTTGCTCCCCTATGCCATGATTTGTTGGTGGTGTAAATTCCTCACTTGCAATGTTTCAACATTCAACATTCGAACCTAAATTTACATCAACTTCTGTCCTGCAGCTGCTTCACAGTAATAATATTCCATCAATGCGTCCACCAGCAGTGGTCCTGTTAGATTTTGGACTTTAAAAAGAAAATACTAATCTATGTGGATTAGGACGAAAACACTTTCTTCTTTAAATATTGCACAAGATTTGAAGGCATCTGAACATGCTTTAAATCTGTCCAGACATTGCATGAAACAACTACTGTACAACTTACCAAAGCATATATTGTTATACTGTGAAAACCACACTCCTACAGTGTGTGTTTTGTGTGTGTGCAGCTGTTTGGCACAGGAAGGTGTGCCAGGTGAAAGAGTTAGCATCAGCAAAGCCATGAGGTGAGAAGGGATATGCCACACATGATAAATTCTTAATCAAAAACAACCACTGGGAGAGGCAGATAGATGTATAAAGAATGGAAAGCAGAGCAGATGAAAGAAAAGGAACAGTGAAAAGAGGTGATTGGAGGGGAAGTACATGGGTGGAAGGATGGATGGATGGAGTGGTGTGTGTGTGTGGGAGGCTCGTAGAGTCCACCTGTCTGCAGAGATAAACACAGGGAGGGCCCAACAGCACGGGCTGGGGTTTATGGGAGGGCCTGACTGACAGTGCTGACATTTAGAAAGAGCACAGTAAACAAGGTCTCACCGAGAATAAATAGCAGGGGGAGCAGGATGGCTCACACACACACACACACACACACACGTAAGTACTGTACATATTAATGCATCACATCAATGTATGAATACATGCCTACAAGCATGTACACGCAACATATGAGCACATGCACCCACACACACAGAGCTGCCTGTAAACCTTGATGCAGAGATACCTTTAGACTGGTCCAATCAGATACGGTTAGACAGTAGACAACGAATATTGCAATAAGTGCTTGCTTTTAATAGAACCAGTCTATTGCACACACACACACACACACACACACACACTAATACAGGCAGACGCCTACTGATTAATCCAGGACAGAGGGGATTGTCACTGTTGTTCCTTGGCCTTTTGTCTCTGATTAAATGGAGACGCATAAAGAGTTTAGTGCTGTGAGCTGCCTACCTCAGAGCTGAATGCACCTCTAGAACATTCTGTTCTCACATTTTACAGATAGAAGCACAGTGACGAGCGGTTTACAAGCACCCGCTCTAAAATGTCACCAAATTCAGAAACAGAATGTCTTTAATATGTTTTTTGTTCTCTAATATTCTATATCAGTAGGACATAATAACCATCAATCAGTGGTTGAAAGTATGGAGCCACAAAGTGTTGAAATGGTTAACTGTTATGACTAACAGAAAAATGCTACAATACGGAACTTTTTGTTAACTTAAAAAGATAATAATAAATCAATCTGCATAATGAGTATTTACTTTTGATTCACAAGAACATGTTTCTGCTAATACCTAATAATAGTAAACTTGGGCTGCAGGACTTGTACTTGTACTTGTGATGGTGTATTTTCATAGAGTATTGCTACTTTTACTTAATAATCAGAATATTTCATGTATTGCTTATTTTCTCAGAATCTATTGTTACTGTAAAAAATATCTAAAATCATATATGTTTGAAAAGCTTGGGCTCCTCTGTTCTTTCACCCTATTTTAAACTTAACATTAAAATAAGAAAAAGGAAATTAGAAAAAAATAGAAAAAGAAAAAACACATCATGTGTTATTTTGATAATGTTTAACTTGTGGTGATTAATATTGACTGTATGAAAATTGTCCTGACATTATAATCATATTATTTTACAAAAATAGATTCTAAAAGCAAAAGTCTAACTACATACTTGGAAATGGGTTAAGAGAAAGTGCATAAATAAATAAATAAATGACGACAGACCCCAAAAAATCCAGAGAAATGAGAACACGATCACATGCATAGAAGAACACACGTTATCACAAAAGCCTTTCTGGATATAAAACTCATTCTGGCAAATCCCAAAAGCAATGGTACACCGTGTTCATGTGAAACCCAGCCGACAGAAGATGTGCGGTTACAAATACTATTGCTTCTGACAAAACGCAAGCAATATTACAACGTACGTTCAGCAGAGGAACTCAAGCTTTAGGATACACATCAACATGCACCTCGGTATGTGAGTAGTCGCTGTGCTAACTAGAGCAACTAGGTCACCCACATTTTCAAGGGGAAGATATTTCCTTCAGGGCAGCATTCAGTGGGGTGAAACATTCATTGTGTTTGTTTTCAAGACATTAAGCCGACTCCACCGTGCTGATTGCCACACAGTGGACTGTTGCACACGTCAACCAAATAGTGGTGTTTTTTAGTTTTTTTTGACAGACTGACTCCCAAACAGTCTTTCCCCAAAGACACAAACAAGGAGAGTGAGAGTCACCTTGGAAGGACATTGAAAGAAATAGAAGATATTTGACTCAAGTCCTTGGAGGATATGAGCCCTTAAAGCTGCAACACTCACTGATGACACTAAGGAGGTCTTCTGTTCTACCTGAAACCTATTTAAATGAGAACATACAAAAGTACCAAATTGTGGCAAATAAAACTCAGCGCTGCAGTTTTGCTACTATGTCGCATATGTGTGATGAGGGCTAGTGGTATCTAAATCAGGACTTTGGGGTCAAGGGGAGAGAGTTCAGCATCCTGATAAAGCTGTTTCTCAGACTGGTGGAGGTTGCACGGAACCTTTTTCCAGGAGGCTGAAGAGACAGTTGGAGGGGCGGGCAAGGTCGCCCACAAAGCTTAATGCCTTGCGGGTGAGACGGGTATTATCCAAGAGGGACGGGAGTGGAGCAACAGTGATCCTTCAAGCAGCATTCACAACGCGCTGCAGGGTCTTTCGGATGGAAGTGGTGCAGCTTCCGAACCACACAGCTGGTCAGGATACTTTCAATGGTGCCTCGGTAAAAGGAGTACATGATGGGTATTGGAGCTCGTGCTCTCTGCAGTTTGTGGAGGAAATAGAGGCGCCGTTGGGCTATTTTTCAAGTCAGGGATGACATCAACACGATTGCCGCAAGTCTATTTTGTCCTCTTAAACTGTCAGTGAAAGGTCTTGCACCAGCAGAGACTGCTTTCCCAAAAGCAAAACAAGTGCAAATATTATGCAAATATGAATGAACCCATGTGTGGTCAAGCACACAATACAGAGACATACACACTAATGCACAGACATTCACACACAAAAATAAAACGTGTGCATTCAAAGAGAAACCAGAGGGAACGGACAATTTGCCAATGCGTTGTGACATTTTCTCTCTCTCTCTCTCTCTCTCTCTCTCTCGCTCACTCTCTCTCTCTCTCTCTGTGTAAGGTGTACAAGGAAATCAATAGTTATTGCAGATGCATTTTAAGCCTGTAAGTGAAGAACACTCCAACAATAGGCTTCATCCTGCATGAAGCAAAGCAGAGTCTCCAGGCAGAAAATGGTAAATGTCAGGTGAAGGCCCATGGGAGTAGGGATTCAGTGTCTACATCATGTACTGCTGAGCACCTGCAGCATGCAGGCCTGTAGATGCAGAGATTGATTCCCCTCTGATATTTGTGTAAGGTAAGAGCAAAGTGAAAATACATTTTATAAATGTCACAAGATGGAAGCCAAGATAAAAACTTGAAAAACGAAAACGTTTCACATTGCTTTAATTTTTTTCCTTCAGCCACTCAATCAAGAATGGTTGACTGAGCACTGCTGCTATTTCTCAGTAACAACAAATAATCACATTCAAACCTAGGAGCCAACAAAACAAGTCTCATTTTGTGCGGTCTGTTCACCCAAATGACAAGAAAACATGTTTTCTAGCTTGCCTCTAGAGTGGCATCTAGTCATTCAGCAGTCACGTGTCCTAAATACTCTGCAACAGAGTCATCAAGCAACAGCATCAGCCTCTCCATCCTCAGAGTAGAGATACTACAGTATAGATACATTATGCATACATGCACCACCACACTTGTATACATAATGTATATGTAGCTTAATGTTTAAAAAGACAATAAGCTCTGTGTCTATCTATGACCTTATCTGTCTCTGTGGTTCAGAGCGTACAGTGATAATACTGACATTATCTTCTCATCTCCTCCTGCTAGTCCCTCTGGAAAGCTCAGAAAGTCGACCTCGGTGTCTCTAATTTCAGACACTTAATGAGATTTTTAATTGGTGACCTTTTGAGAATGGTTTCATACCACAGCTCATGAGAGCACTCGAGGGGAGCCAACACGTACTACTCAATACTAACACCAGGATCCTTCACAACAGTTTTTCAAGGGTCGGAGATTTTCATTTAGCCACAGATTGACTGACTGATCGATAGACAGATAGAAAGACTGACTGATAGATTTGGATTTTACATTTTAAAAACATCGGCAGGAGCTACCAACAATAAGTTTTTATAGTCCTAGAGGTTCATAGCATGTTTGTACCACCACAGGACGTATCTGGAGACAGGAGAATGGAAACACTCGCATCATAAACTCCCTCTGTTGCTCCTCATCAAACTTTTAGTGTTTCACTGTATGACAAGTGACTGGCAAAAAAATATCAATAAACAAAGCCCAACTGAGTTGAACAAGAAAGCAACTCAGCATGTTGAAGCGTTGGTGTGGCAGACAAAAATATATTATACGTAGGTGGCGCTTTTTGTCTCTTTGTGTACCAGCAAAAGAGACTCAAAGCACCGTGGATGCGATGCATCAAAATTTGTAGCCATGGTTTCTTACCGTGGTGAGATATCACAGCCCTGCTGCATGAAGGCCCCCAGTGAGAACCAAAGGGAGTTGAAGATGCCGAACTCATTGGTCTGCTCCAGATTCTGCTGGTTGGTGTTCTGCTGCGTTGGCGTCTGGCCCTGCTGCACCCCGTTGGAGGCTGACGCTTGGGTGGGAGTCTGCGGCTCACCTCCCTCCTCGTAGTCCTCAGCGTGCCACTCATATGGGCTGAATCGACTGACAAGGAACAGGACGACACTGACGCCAATGTAGGCAAACACAATGCACATCCAGATCTCGTAAGCCAGTGGGTCCAGGAATGAAAACACGCCAGGTTTGGATTTGGTGGGTTTCTTGATCATAATGGAGATACCCAGGGACATGAAGGGCTTGGAGAAGTCGATCACTTCTTCACGGACCAGGGTGATGGTCAGAGGAGCCACAGCCACATCTGCTTTCTGAGGAAAGGTACAGGATTGTGCAAAACAGGGTTCTTATCAAAACACTTATGGCAAAGAATTTTAAGTGAAGCCACAATGTGTAGATTTGATTTTGCCTCGCTAGCCACATGGCTCCAGGAATGTCAACGTGAATGTCAGTCCGTAAGTTTATACAGTTTATACTTGTTTAGTCCCAACTAGCTAATGCTAGCATGCTAACATGCCAAATTAAGGTGGCGACCATGGTAAGCAATATACATGGTAAACATCAAGTTTAACTGAATTGTTTTGGCATGTATGCACAGCACGTTGAGGCTGACACTAAGCAACATTACTGTCACGTTAGGCTTTTAGAAGTTTATGTTTTCCAGCTTTAAATGGGAAATAATCACAAACACAATACTCTGGCCACTCACCCCATACACCAGTTCTCCCACCATGCCGTTCCACATCTTGGTTTCGGGATCTCTAGCTCCATATTTACCATCTGAAACAACCTTCAGTTTGTACTGGTAGCCCACATGTTTGGCTATCTCTGCAGCCAGCTCGACAATGTAGCCCTCGTACTTATCGTTTCCCACAAGCTGCTCGTGGTTCTTCTTCTGCATCACGTATGGAGACTCCTGTCGATTGTAGGGTAACCATGAGTAAAAACAGAAATAACGTACTGAAAATCATAAAACAATTTCTGAAACAATTATAAATGTTACTGATATAGAAACTTTATCAAGTAGATATTCACAGATCTCAGATGCAGGTGCGTTGGAAAGTATTACTTACACAATTTAGTGATCATACTAACATTTCTGTCCTTCTGGACCTTCTTCCTTCTATCTCTTCTGCAAAAGTGTTTTGTGTTCAAAATTTACATGGGTATGCATAATTTCTTGACACAAGCTGTAGTAACTGTAACTTGCACAACTTTTACAGCAGGACAGTTTGTTAAGCTAATTAAGTCAGAGACGGCATTATGGGTGATAATAAAGCTTTAGCATGTAGTTCACTTTTATATTACTGTTCAAAACTGTGGGAAGGGATGTTTTAGATGCATTTTATGTTTTAGTGCAATTCATCACATATCTTTTCAACCCTTGTGCATAGCCGAGGCTTTGGAGACAAGCTTACTGTGCCTATTTTTTTTTCAAACTTGTTGTGAAAGGTTCGAAAGAAGGGATAATTACATGAAATTACAAGGTATTATTTTGGCTTTGTTCCTTGAGGGTATGGTGTGTAATCCAAACACAAAAGGTGCCTAAGTATGATCATTACAACAGCATTGCCACATTGAATCTATCTGTGAAGTATCTGTGGGTGTGTGAGTGTGTGAGTGTCTACGTTCTCTAGGCAGCGAAACAGACATTGCTGACCTCTGCTCCAGGGCCACGCTGTTCTTCTTGTTATATCATACAGACATTAGTACAAATCACACTGATTGGGTGTCCTGTGAATTTACAGCTGACATGACACTTGGAGCCCCGAATTAACTTTAAGACAAATGTATTCTATATAGAATTCCAGTCACCTCAGTCTGAATTATCCACCAGCACATGGAGTGCCTCAATTCCCACAAGTTGTTATGTGTGCCTGCTTTTGGCTAAGGCTGTGCTGAGCTGCGCAAATCCTGCCATCATATTTCATCAGGGTCTAGAGATGGGGGTGTTCCCTCTGTGTGTTACAGTTATCTGGGCTCTCATGGTCTTTATGGTAGAGGTGAAGGTAATCATTGTTACACATGGAAACCCAGGGGCCCCTGGTAGAGGAACGGCACCCCAGAGAGACGGTGGTGAGAGAGGTCTGGCGTGCAGCGCTTTCAACAGGGCATGCACTTGCACATGTTATGGCAGACAAAGACAGATACACACATGCGAGTATGCCCTCACACTCATAGATACACCCGCACTGAAAGCAGACACACGCACATAGAGACACGGCAGGGCATACAGAAGGCCCTCCGGGACTCAGTCTCGTTGACCTCAAATGGTTCCAATGAGATCAGCTGTCACCCAACCATGTTAAATATAATACAGACAGACACACACACACACACAGAGAGAGACACACACAGGCTAAACCCCATTTCAGACATGCATTATGTGTAAAAATGCAAACTCATAAAAAATAAAAAATTGCATGAACTTCAGTATATTTAATTTTGAGTAAGTGAGAGAGTACATACTTTGCTCTTGCATGCTACCATTTGTTGCTGAAAGCCTGTTAAAATAACTACTCATATAATAGTTGCACACAGCGAGAATGTCATTAATCATCAACTCCTAGCATGCTAAAACTAAATCGTAAAGCCTGGTTTTAGTGTAAAGCCACAATCATGAAGATACCGAGCTCGAGTGCTCCATTAAACATGTTCTGCTTCACTCCTCCAGATCTCCTGTTAACTCAGGCCTGGCCAGTGTTCACAGTCTGGGACAGCAGGGATCGCAGAAAATCACAGAGTGATACCTTCACGTTGGCAAAACAACACACTCTCTCAAGCAACGAATCAGAGAGCACCAAAGTTATAAGGTGTAAAAACTCCACTGCTACCCCATAGTCAGATAACTGTTCACACCTTATCTCTTCTCTTAGGTTCCAAGACAGAGAACCAATTTATCTTCCTAGAAAAGGGGACACTGATAGGAGATTATGTCAGTGAGAGTTATTTTAGGTCTGTACTCTTGGGAGACTGCAACCTTCGGGTTTAAATGAGGATTTTCATGTTTCTTAATTAGATCTATCTTATGTTATTTTATTTTGTATATACCTTTATTTATTTTATTCTTTTTAATTCTGTTCTGCACTGTTTGGTGAAGGCTTAATCTCGTTGTACTTGTGTATAATGACAATAAAGGCATTCTATTCT
>JAVQJD010071866.1:0-68100 GCA_036023655.1 Nannoperca australis | reverse complement strand
GGTGGAGATTCACAGAGCAGATCAAAGAAATTCTGGAAACACACCTCAACAGCTGTTATTCAATATTACACACACACACACACACACACACACACACACACACACACACACACACACACACACAGACGTGCAGAACATATACACTCTCATCCAGGAGATCAAATCCCCTTTCTCTTTCTTCCATTTTCTCCTGCCTCCTCCCACCTTCTTCTTCTTCTTCTCCTCCTTGTTTAACTTTGTTCTGCTTTATTTACAATCCAATCATCATTCCTTCCTCTTTGTTTTCAGGTATAAGAGCAGTCAGAAGGATGTCAACTGGTCTAAATTGAAGAAGCCCGTGTACTTAAGTAAGAGAGGCAGCAAATTCTCTGATTGGTCAGCCACCTGGGCTGGATACCTCATCAGCAAGGTTAGCTGGTTTATCTAACACATCTACTGGACTCTTCTGATTTGTCAGATTCTTAGCACTCTGCCTTTTATAGGACTGATTTCTTTTTTTTCTGTAGACCTTTTGGACATTTTGACTTTCCAAATATACAATATCAAAAATCGGCTGTGAGAAAGTCTGTTCTTGGCGAACTGTCACATACCGGATAGTTCATTAAAAAAACATAATATATTCTAGACTTTATGGTGAGACAAGACATTTAAGGCAAATAATATCATCATTTATATGCGTTTGGAACTGCTTTTTATGCGTTTTAGGTGAGACATGAGCTGGCCAGCAGAGTGTTCACCTGCTGTAGTTTCATCATCAAACACGACTACAAAGTCACAATCTACCTGCTGCCTCACATCCTGCTCTACATGCTGCTGGGCTGCACACCTGCAGAGCAACAGGAGGTGAGGACACATCTGTACGCTTGTGCTTACAAAAGAAGTTAGTCCAGATGTTTGATTTTCTTCGGTAGTAATAACTCACCGACTTCCAGGTAACGGAGGAGATTATGGCCGTGCTGACAGAGGGTGACGGGCGGGGACGGGGGCGTTGTCAGGAGACGGCTTCCAGCCTGTCGCAGCTCAGCATTCAGACTGTGTTCAGCATGTTGTCTCACCTCACGCAGTGGAGCCGCCACATCCTCTACGCCAAACCCAAACACAACGGTTGGTGACGGACACTTCTCTCTCTCACATCAGAGTAAAAGAACATACATTTATTGAAATTATTGACCCCATTTGTTTGTAGATTTGTACTTGTATGGGCAGTGGCAATGGAATCTGAATTTTGACATACTTTTTTCCTATTGTGTTATTATTCCAAGAGATCTGAGACTTTTAAAGGTTGAATCACCAGTGTTGCATAAGACATGAAAATGTAATCAATGATTAGTTCTGAAATATTGAACTTCAATAAACTGTAAATGTTCTTATCCTTGTTGTTCACTTGCCTGCGTGGTTTACTAACGCTATTGTTTTATTGCAGAGAGCGGGGAGTACCAGCGTGTGGTGGCCTTCCTGAAGGGTATTCCACAGGATGTTCTGGCCAAGGCCTCTCTGCGATCCAAAGCGTACACGCGCGCCCTCATGCACTTCGAAGCATACATATTGGAAAACAAAGAGAACATCCAGGATCATCTCACTTTACTGCAGGTCAGACAGCAAGTTAACAAACTTTTTAGATGTTTCTTTGTTAAAGGGTCCTCATTCCGTCTGCTTTTAGATTGAAATAAGAATCAAGTCGCTTGGAGACATCTTGGCTGTTACCAATATATTTTGATTACCAATATATTGCAGTTCTCTGAACTGTTTATTATTTGCAGACACTGTACGCTGCAATGCATGAGCCTGATGGAGTGAGGGGGGTCAACGCCCTGAGGAGGGAGGAGCCGTCGCTACGGGAACAGATACTGGAGCACGAGAGCATCGGCCTGCTCCGAGACGCAACCGCCTGCTACGACCGGGCCATACAGCTGGAGTCAGACCAGGTACACGCACACGCACACACACACGCACACGCACACACACACACACCAGGCTTCACATGGGATCTACGACATCATACAACATGTGAAGACTTCTCTATTCACATTAAATGACACCGTGTTTTAGTGCTTTGCTATTTCTTCCTTTCACTCTTTGGTGTCCTCCTTTTTTCTTTTTTTTTTCTTTTTGGTGTATTGTACAAATTCTAAAAACATTTTGGCCATGTGTTTTCAGGGGAGATGCCACTTTTTTCTGTTTTAACTATATATTATTGCTTATTTATTTAAGATGAAAGATAACTACGCGCTGTCAGCAATTGTTGGGCACACTTTTCTTATCTTGTTCTTTTCCCTGCTTCATCATTTTGTCCCTTTTGCGTGTAGATTGGTCACTATCATGGGGTGATGACCTCGATGCTCGGCCTGGGACAGCTGTCAACAGTCATCACTCAGGTCAATGGAGTACTGGCTAACAAGTAAGACACACACACACACACACACACACACACACACACACACACATATATGACCTAAAGGAGCTTCTCTTCTTTTTATGTTCATGGATATCTTGTGACTTCACCTCTTGATGGTTTCTTAACTAAAGGACTTTTGTATTTTATATTTAGATAACATGTAAGTCAGTTCAGGTCCACTGAATTCAGCTTTATATGTGCACATTTAGGCACCAGTGGAAGTCAGAGCTGAACACCTACAGAGTGGAAGCGGCCTGGAAGCTCGGAAAGTGGGACCTGCTGGAAGATTACTTAAGTTCAGGTGATAAAATGGTCCATGAAAGCTAAACCACTGGTGGCACTTTATGGCAGAAATCTACTATAGAAAAATGAAACTTAATGATAGTTTTGCCTTACCGTTGCATCTCCAGACCGTCAGTCCAGTACCTGGGCCGTGCGGCTTGGCCAGTTACTGCTGTCGGCTAAGAAGCAAGATGCCGAGACTTTCTATGAGAAGCTGAAGCTGGTGAGGAAGGAGCAGGTCGTCCCTCTGTCTGCTGCCAGTTATGAGTGTGGAACCTACCAGAGAGGATATGAGTACATCGTCAGGTCCGTGTGTGTCAGTGTATTCTTAGAAACAAATGTGTTTTATAAATGATTTTGTAGTTGGATCCTGGTTGTCAGTAGAAATAACTCCTGAATCCAAAAATTGTGTGTGTGTGAATCTGGTTAGGCTCCACATGCTCAGCGAGTTAGAGCACTCTTTTACTGAGCTGCAGAAACAGAGGGAATGCTCCGCCCCCAGCCTCAGCCAGCAGCCTCCTCATTGGTCAGATCGGCTAGAGATGACCCAGAATTCCTTCAGGGCCAAGGAGCCAATCCTGGCCCTCCGTCGTGCCCTGTTCAGCCTGGGACCACAGTAAGGACGTAGAAACATCTGCACGTTATCGTATTTCTCACTCGTGTTAAGATGTAAATCGAAACAAAGTGTCAATTGTCCGAGTCCCGGCCACATCACAAATCGGGCCTGGCGTTTGCTCTGCAGGCCCACGAGCAAGGAGCTGGTAGGGGAGTGCTGGCTGCAAAGTGCCCGGGTGGCCAGAAAGGCAGGACACCACCAGACCGCTTTCAATGCACTACTGAATGCAGAGAACACACACCTGGCCGAGCTGGTCACAGAGAAGGCCAAGTGGCTTTTTTCCAAGGTAAAACCAACCTGTAAATTGAGCCAATATACAGTAAGAAGCAGATTTTCTCAAAGAATTGCTCTGTTGTGTGTCGTTTTGCCTGCTGTTAAAGTATTAAAGCATATTTCAGATCTGTTAACTAAAACCTTTAACAGATTTTGCATCTCCTTGTCTAAACTACACTTTCAGTTTCTAATGTGTAAAGCTGACCCTGTTTTGTAAATGCATCACTACTAAAAGTCTTACAAAAACACATATTAGTGTCAGCTGATGCATGTTGGCAAACAGATCATTAGCCAGCCTTTATCATGTGTGCTTTCCTGTTCATAATTCAGTTGTTTGGTAAGGATAAACACCCACACAAACACACAAAACGGCAGCAATAGAAGCTTCTGTGCTGGTGTGCCATCAGGGCGATGTACACCAGGCCCTCATCGTCCTGCAGAAGGGCGTGGCCCAGTGTTTCCCCGACGATCAGCCACTGACGGACCCTCGCAGCCTGCAGACCAAAGGCAAGGCCATGCTGCTTGTGGGACGCTTCATGGAGGAGACGGCCAACTTCGAGTCCAACGCCATCATGAAGGCATACAAGGTAACAGAACCTGCTTTTTGTGAATTAACCATGTTGCAGGAACATAAACAAACTGGATCATTTGTATGAAGACTTCAAGTACAGCTACGTTTGAAGATGCGCTTAACAATTTTTTGGACACTGCAGAGGCAATAATGGAAATATTGTTTTCCTTTTTAAACTAGAAAAGCAGATATTGAAGTAGCTCCTTGGTTGCAGCTGCCCATCAGGGATGCCCAACAACTGATCTGTTTGATTAATGATTAATTGTTTCAAGCAGAAATGGAAAACGTTTCCTTTTCCAGCTTTGAAATTGTGAGGATTTTGCAGATTTTCTTTGTCTTATGTGATAGTAAACTGTGAAACGTGATCCTCCCTTTTCACAATTTTCTGATATTCTATAGACCAAATGATCAATTGATTCATCAAGAAAATAACTGCCAACTTAAACAAAGTTGTGGCCCTACTTTATAAAGTGTGTGTTGTGTTTTTTAGGATGTAACCAACCTTCTGCCTGAGTGGGAAGATGGAAACTTCTACCTGGCCAAGTACTATGACAAAGTGATGCCAATGGTGACTGATAACAAGCTGGAGAAACAGGGGAACCTCATCCGATACATTGTCACATACTTCGGAAAGTAAGTTATTGTTCTCACTGCCGATTCCCAGCCCTTCAGTCTGTGATCAAAGCTGAGTGATCACTTGCTTTACTCCACCGTAGACTCAATAGTTTCTTTATCAAACATCCAATTTGGGTTGTTTTCCTCCCAGAGCCTTGCAATTTGGAAACCAGTACATCTACCAGGCCATGCCTCGCATGCTGTCTCTCTGGCTGGATTTTGGAGCCAAAGTGTGCGAGTGTGAGAAAGGTGGGTGTCTAGGAGTCTCTGTGAATGTAAAATAAAGATCCACACGGGGCAATGAAATACTTCCATGAGCTGTTTAGAGTTTGAACGTTTGTTTTCTACCTCGATAACACGCTTAAATACTGCCTACGAATCTTTCCGCCACAGCTGGGCGGGCAGACAGACAGATGCGACAGGAGCTGGGGAAAATCAACATGGCGGTGAGCGAGCACTGTGCCAACTTGGCACCATATCAGTTCCTGACCGCCTTCTCCCAGCTCATCTCCAGGGTGTGTCACTCCAGCGACGAGGTCTTCACCGTCCTCATGACCATCGTGGCCAAAGTCTTCCTGGCATACCCCCAACAGGCTATGTGGTTAATGACTGCTGTCTCCAAGGTGTGTCTGTGTTTTTCCATCACCTTGATAACAATCAGGGCCTTGTGTACCGCATCTTTACACTTTCATTTTTCTAAGCATTATAAAGAACTCCTAAAGCCTATTTGTTTAAGTGCCCTCATATTTGCACATCTGCTATCTAAGTGTATTTATTGTATGCATGCCACTGTGTGTGAATGTACATTTTACATTTAACAGATTCCCTTTACAAATCCCTTAAACCATATTTTGTGTTGTTGAATGACCTGCTGTTTTAGCATCTGCATAAACTCACAACACAGCTTTTATTAATAAAATAAAATAAAAAAAAAACAGAATACCTTATGCACTCATGACAAATTTTTTTGTTTTGCTTTGTTTTTTTCAGTCTTCCTACCCCATGCGTATGAACCGCTGTAATCAGATCCTTAAAAAAGCCATCAGTCTCAAACAGTCTCTGGAGAAATTCATTGGAGATGCCAACAGGCTGACTGATAAGCTGCTGGAGCTCTGCAACAAGCCGGTACACACACACACACACACACACAAATATTATATTATATATAATATTATATATAACATAAAATTTAAATAGAATGCACAATTCCATTCCATTATTTTATCTTTATGATGGTTATCTAAACAATAGTAATTTCTTCATTTTAAAAAGATACATTTTTAAACTAAAGATGGCAAATCTATAATAATTGCCAATATAGATTACTGTATATAAGTAGTATAAGTATAAGTTTATTATAAAAAAATAATAAAGCATGTGAACATAGTATGTTTTTCTGAACTGCATAGCTCATACTCTATTTTAAGGTACTGTTGCTTGTTGTTTCAACAGAGCGTCGAGCCACAATATAAAAATCCCAAAGCTCACTATAAAATTCCCATGTGAATCTGGACCGACGCATTTTATTGATAGACAAGATAAGATTAGATCAAATAAACATTTACTGATCCGCAACAGGAACAGGAGTGATTTTCCAAGAGAGAGATATAAAAAAGAAAATATATAAAGGCAGCGTGTGAATGTGTTTCAGGTGGATGGTAACAGCACCACCCTCAGCATGAGCGTTCACTTCAAGCAGCTGAAACGTCTGGTGGAGGAGCCAACCTTCAGCCAGATCCTGATCCCGCTGCAGTCGGTCCTCATCCCCACGCTGCCCTCTACTGGCGGGGCAAACACACAGCACGACGCCTTCCCCGGACACTGGGCGTACCTGGATGGCTTTGAAGACACTGTAAGAGAAAGCAAAAGAGGGTGTTGAATCTTGTCTTCAGTGCTTTTTTGGTAGGAAGGTTCCTGAGGATACTTTACGGTTTTGTCTCGCCAACCAAGGTTACAAATACATTTTTGGTCATACAGCCACATGATCTTAAAACATCAGATTTTTATGATCACAAATATCACCTTGAGGTACTGAATGCCTTGTAAATCTAACGTGTGTGTGTGTGTGTGTGTGTGTGTGTGTGTGTGTGTGTGTGTGTGTGCGCTTAGGTGGAGATCTTGGCCTCCTTACAGAAGCCTAAGAAGATAAGTCTGAAGGGTTCAGATGGGCGGAGCTACACCATGATGTGTAAACCTAAAGATGACCTGAGGAAGGACTGCAGGCTCATGGAGTTCAACTGCCTCATCAACAAGGTGTGTGAATAAAATAACATACCCTGATTTATTGGCTTACTGAGTGTACTTGTAAAATCTCTTTAATCACTTATATTAGATTGCCATCTAAAACAAACTTTTGTTTAATTCCTCACTGTTTTATATTTCATAAGTCTCACTGATTATCATAAAAATGAATCGGAACTACATGAACAGAAACTGAACATTTCCAAATCCACAAAGATAAGATTTATCACAGGGCCATTGTACGGGTCACATTAGATTGTGCAGTTGTGCCTAATATCTCTGTGTTGTGTAAAATGTGTTACTCTACTTTAAAAGAAGCTATGAAACGAGCGGTAGTCGTAATGCGGTGTGCATGCTTTCTCTTCGTGTGTCTAGTGCCTGCGTAAAGATGCTGAGTCAAGGCGGAGGGAGCTACACATCCGTACCTACGCTGTGATTCCCCTCAATGAGGAGTGCGGCATCATCGAATGGGTCAACAACACCGCCGGACTTCGACACATTCTCACCAAGCTGTATAAGGAGAGAGGTATCTTCCCACGGAAAGAACAGATAAACAAACTGTCAGCTCAGTCAGGGTGGTAAAATAATTTCATTTGGTTATATTTGTATGTTTTAGGTATCTACCTATCAGGTAAAGAGCTCAGGAAGCTTATTCTACCAAAGACGGCTCCCTTTGAGGAGAAGCTACGAATCCACAAGGAGGTGCTTTGTGCTCGACACATCCCTGTCTTTCATGAATGGTTCCTCCGGACCTTTCCTGACCCCACATCATGGTACGACCCTGCAATTACATTTATATGGACCACTGTTTCACAAGCAATGTCAGTGTTTGTTGCCACATTTGAGGGTAGAGGTTTCAGTTTTGGTTTTTGCACGATTATTAGCTCGAAAAAGGACATGTTCAGGTTTAGAGTTCCATTTAGGATCAAGTTAAATTTAGGGAATACATTTTCACAAGAAATAACATTGTGTGTGTGTGTGTGTGTGTGTGTGTGTGTTTGTTTACAGGTACAGTAGTCGCTCTGCGTACTGTCGCTCCACTGCTGTGATGTCCATGGTGGGCTACATCCTGGGTCTAGGGGATCGCCACGGAGAAAACATCCTCTTTGACTCTTTCACCGGAGAATGTGTTCACGTCGACTTCAACTGCCTCTTTAACAAGGTTTGTGTTTGTCTCAAATTGCCTTTGAATAGAAATTAATTAATTAATGAAAAGCAATTTTATATTATAAATCTTTAATTAGAAATTGTTTTATATCTTGATTTTATGGACTACTTTTTGTCGCTTCCTCTCATGCTCCTTCTTTCCCTGCCCACTAGGGGGAGACGTTTGACGTGCCTGAGGTGGTCCCCTTCCGTCTGACCCAGAATATGGTCCACGCCATGGGGCCCATGGGCACCGAGGGTCTCTTCAGACAGGCCTGTGAGGTCACCCTGAGACTCATGAGAGACCAGAGGGAACCACTCATGAGGTACACGCATAAATACTTTATTATCATCGAATTATGTAATTATTTACATTGTTACTTTCTTTTAATAAGGTTTCCAAATTTAAAATTTCCCTTCAAGCGTGCTTAAGACCTTCCTTCATGACCCGCTGGTGGAGTGGAGCAAACCAGCTAAAGGACTTTTCAAAACTCAGGCCAACGAGACAGGAGAGATCGTTAATGAAAAGGTGTGTGCATATCTTAGATTGGGTCTCTGGAAAAATATTTTTAAAAATATATGTATAATATAACCTAAATATGTCACACGTTTTGTATCAGTATTTACTGAATTGTCTTATTTCCCCCCCTCCTTCTCTGCCAGGCTAAAACCCATGTGTGTGACATTGATCAGCGTCTGCAGGGGGTTATAAAGAGCAGGAATAAAGTGCTCGGTCTGCCTCTGTCTATAGAGGGACACGTCCACTACCTCATACAGGAAGCCACAGACGACAAGCTGCTCTGCCAGATGTATCTGGGCTGGGGGCCCTACCTGTGAAACACACACACACACACACACCTAAGTTTCAAATAAGAGAGGAAAAACATTTTGATGTCAATTCAGGAGAATTTAAGGTGAATTTCCTGTGATTAAAATACTTTCACGAGACGACCTTAAGTGCCCCGATGTGGCTCCAAGCAAAGTGCAAAGAAATATTTCCACATAAAGTACTCGTAATAACGACACAAAACATTTCCTACACTCATGACTGTTTATTTCAAAGCTCTGTTACGTCGACTTTTGTTTTTGTTCCATCACTGTTTACAGTTTCCTGTTGTCTGGAAACAAAGAATATTTGTTGCATTTCCATACATTCTGTTGTAATAAAGGATGTGTTTTGCAGAATGGACTTTGTAGGTTGTAACTGCGTCTGTGAGAAGTCTTCTAATCTCTTAACCCTCCTTAGATTCTCTTCTTTTAATCCCCTCGGTGTTTCTCTCCTCTTGCACACCAATCGGCTCACCTTTTTCACAGGAGCACCAGTTGACGCTATGTCTTTGCTCATGAAAGCCTTTAGAGGCTGAAGAAGGGTGAGGATAGCAGTGTGAAGTAAGTGATATGGAATTTCTTTAAGTGAGCGATATTTGCCCAGTCATGAGTTCAGACACTCAAAAGGTCACTGTGTTTTTTGTCATTTCTTTTCTCCTTTTTGTCAATGCGTGGCTGCTGTTTCAGCTTGCTTTTGGATAGAAGCCTTTTTAACACTTGCTTCAACTCAGATCGGAGCTTTTCAAAGCACTGGACACTGGCCTTTTTTCATGATGTCAGTGAGTGACAGTGATTACCTTTTGCAGGAGTGTGCTGGAGCTTCTCTCTGGGAAAATGGTTGCAGTCAGCTTTTATTATTAAGTTATGAACACAGAACATTGTACCGAAAGTTGAATTACATTTTGCAGCTAAATTTCTAGTTTTTTCTGTATTTAGTCGTTAAATGGCGTAGGCACGTCGAGATTATGCTTTTATTCTGATAATCGCATCCGGAAGTACAGGGCACTATTATTATCCTCATTCTGATTTTTGTCATTATTTTCACCCTGTTTAAGACCTCTATCAAAAGCTATACACTCAGTTTTTCAGCGGTTAGTTTACGGTCCAACGTACTGGTATTTAAAATAAAGAAGATCATTACACGCTGCGATGAAGCTAGCAAAATTAGAGCTAGCATATTAAAAGTCCCATAAGAAAACAGAGATAAGCGCTACACATAAATACACGGTCGTGTGTCCTGTGTCCGTTACGGCCAAACCGAGGCTGTAAACAAGTTGAGCGCAGCCAATTTGTCAGAAGCAGCACGCGGCATGACTGGAGGACAAACAGTCGACATCAAAGGCAGACTGCTCACACTTGACTCGCCTCCGTGTGCCCGGCTGGTCGGTGTTAACGGACCGTAATCGGGCTAACGCGGTGTGGTAGTTGGGAAGTTGGCCGGCGAGGCTATGGCGAGGTCAGTCGGCCGTTGTTGCTGATGGTCACTTGGCTTTTTATAGCTAACGCTAGCTCCGCGCGCCGCGACCGTTAGCGTTCTGTCGGACCACCGAGGAGACAGCGCGCGACCTTGGGGACGTTGCCATGGATTTGACGCGGCTGGCTGTGGATGCTGGTCAGTTTATCAACCGGGCTGTTCAGGTAAAAAGAAATAAAACCAGAAAAAGACATGCTAACGTTAAATACACCGCTTGTCGTCTCAGTCCGGAGACGTTCATATCACACTAAATGACGTGTCAAATCACTGTCATAGTACGTTAAAAATAAAATAAAGAAGTGCGTAGCGGTTAGTTCAACAACTCTGTGTTTTTATGTGGTTGTAGTTTAAGTGTTATAATATAATTCCGCTCCAGTACACCGGGGAGAGTCTTGGGCAGGCGGACAAGACAGAGCTGGACCCCGGGCTGGAGGAGCTCCTGGCCCGGACAGACGCCACCAAGACCTGGACAGACCAGATAATCTCCCAGACTGAGGTTTTACTGCAGCCCAACCCCGGTGAGAAAGACTGTAAATATATTCATTTAAGTTTTCTGCAAGTCTTTATGTGTCTTGGATTAGTTGAACGTAAGTTCTTCATTTATCAAGTGAGATTTCAGTTTTTGTCCGAATTAGTTGATGTCTTAAAATTAAGAATTTGACTTTATAAGCCTTTATAAGGTTTTAAGATCATGACTTTGTTCATTTTATTAAAGTCATTGCGTTGACCTCTAGCTAACATACAGTACTTACACCCCTGATGCTGTATTGACAAAGGGCTGGTTTAGCTGTAGATTAATACCTGCCTTAACAATGGAGAGAAATACCCTTATTTATGTATAGTTAGTAATAAAGTGTGTACTGATTTCAATGAGAATGTATGTCAACAAATTATTATATAATATGATACTTGTACATTAAGTCACACTGTATATGTAGACAATTAACTGACACATTTTGTCCCGATAAACACATCAGCTTTGTGTTTGCACCAACCAGTTACAGACATTATCACCAACATTATGGTCTATATAAAACCGCTGAATAAGGACCCAGTATTTCAGCTCTGTTTGCTCAGCTGCAATCAGTACATCTCCTGTGTGCTCTTCTGTTTGCTTTGACTGTAATGGCCTGTTCAGATGAATAGGGATGGTTATTTATTTATTTTTTTTGCCTGTTGGAATTACCTCAGCTAATGGAATTATAAGTGGACGTGGTCTGTAATATATCAATAAAAGAGGCCATTCAGCTGTCAGAAACAATAATCTCATGCGTTTATCTATTAAGGACATATTTGCAGATCATGTCTTGTTTATCTATCGACCGAGGGCTTTTAGTGTCTCTGAAGAGTCATTTTTATTTACCTTAGGTATACCTCATGGGCTTTATGGCAAGGACCAGCGCTTTGCAAGCAGCTGCCTACTTTTCAGTGCTTGTCTTAGTAGAATACAGTATTAAATATATGCAGCATGTTACGTAGCCTCTTTAGTGGTATTTTAATGCTGTGTCTTGTATATTAAATGTCCTTTTAACCTGTAGTATCCTGACACTAAGGTTAAACTGTTTTTTGTGAGGTATTTAATAGTGTGATCGGGTCACACATTAAGAACTAGTACTAGTACTAGCCCAATGACATGTCCTGAATATAAAAGATCAAAATAAATAGTTTGTGGCTTTTTACAAAAGATAATTCTTGAACCTGAATTGAGCTCTCTGATCCCTGATTAACAGGAGCGCGGTTGGAGGACCGGCTATATGAGCATTTGGATTGGAGCGTGCCACCTCGGCCTCGTGCACATGAGGTACTGGGAGACCAAATGATCCAGGCTGGGCTGGAGATCGGGTCCAACACACCCTATGGTGAGTATACGTTAATGTGAATAAGCTGAATAATATGGTTTACATTAAAACATAAACAATGTTTACATCATATTTGCAGATGCTGGGTAACATCTATGCACTATTAAAAAATATATATGGACATGGACATGTTGAAATGTTGTCGGTGTGTTTTATTAAATCTTTTTTGTGTGTGTTCAGGAACGGCACTGCTCAGGTGTGGAGAGGCTCAGAAACAGCTCGGCGAGGCAGAGAGGAAGTTTGTCCAAAGCACCAACATCCATTTTCTCACCCCTCTGAGGAGTTTCACCGAGGGCGAATACAGAGCCATACAGGTGACACGCATACACACACACACACACCCATCAACATTATGATTGTGGCACTTAATTGTATGTTTTATATGTCACATTCTCAGTAGTTGCTTCTCTAGTCTGTTATTTGTGAAGTGTTTGTATACTTGGTAACATGGTTTTTAAAAAGTGTGTGTCCTTGTCAACAGAATGAGCGCAGGATGTTGGTGAATAAGCGTTTGGACCTGGACATAGCTAACACCAGATTGAGAAAAGCCCACGAGGCTGAGCGAGAGGCCAGAGTGAGTTACAATGTCTTGACCTTCACTTGGAAACATTGCCTTGTTTTTTTTTCAATACATTTATCATACCTGGATCAGTCCAAACATACACCAAAATCCCCTTTCCTATCAAGCAGTACATATAGCATCCACTCATTCCACCTTCCTGCTTTTACCTGCCTTTTTGTCAGCAACTGGATGCAAACCCGCTGGACGTCGACTACTTGTCTCACGTCTCCTACATGTTCAGCTTCCTGCGTGTTAAATGGCTAAAGGTCAGTGACGTTAAAGGGGACATGAGCATTGACAGGCACGGATGAACTTGCTTGTTTGGACACTGAGTAAGTCATTTGTCCTCCTCTGTCTCTCTCATCCAATCAGATGTGGGCTCAGGAAATCTCTCAGGTGAGTTCATGTTTATTTTCACATGCACACAGAATCTAATACAATATTCTTCATGCCAATGTATAATAGAGGGAGACTATATAATCACTGCCAGCAGTTATAGAATTGTATTGAGTATGGCTAATTAATAGCTTCTATTGTTTAGTTAATTTAGACTTTAGGGATTTGGTTTTTGCTAATGGGAACTTTAAAGGAAAAAAACTGGACATAATTAGATGGTTTTGTGTGTGTGTGTGTGTGTGTGTGTGTGTGTGTGTAGGCAGAGATGGAGCTGAGGATCTGTCAGAGTCTGTTCGATCGACAGTCAGAAATTACAAAACGAGTTGCAGAAGGAATCAACAACACTCACGTACGTGCACACAAACACACAGAAAGATAGAAAATAAGATTCCGTTATTGCTCTCAAACTTGGTAAGTGTGTGTATCATTGTATTGGTATAGGTTGTTGTTTTGGGGTATTTTTACTATATACACTGGCATGAACTATGTACGCATACGCACACATCAAAATACCCAATGCCCAGCCCAACCTTATAGATACAATAAATCTTACTGTATTTTGTCGTTCAATAACTACTTAAACAGAATCCAACCCTGTAAAAATTATATTTTATCAATAAAGGATGCATATAACCTTAATTTATTTTTATTTTATGTTTTTCATTTTTTTGTGTTTTTACTATTTAACTTTTTTTTTCAATGGAAACTCAGACCAACCACATGCGGAGCCTGACTGACTTTGTGGATGCTCAGACCTGTTACTTTGACCAGTGCAACCAACATGCTCAAGAGCTTCACAAACAGCTGTCCAGGTCTGTATGTCTGGTTTACAACACCCAAAGGCATCTTTACAGAGCTAAAATTATGCAACGAAGTCCCTCATTACTTCTTTATGCTATTTGGAAACACCATCCTGGGTAAAAAATATTATTTTAATCTGGCTTGAGAATAAATATGTCTCAGTTTTGAGCGTATCGAACTATTGAATTTATAGTAGTAGTAGAAGTATTTATTAAAGCCAATACATTTTCTTACACAAACGACTTCATCATGATTTTGTTTCTCTTGCAGCATCCCAGCAGTCCTATGCTCCAATAACTGGCAGTCAGAAATTAGTAATACAGTTAATGAGCCATCAACAAGAAATCATGTAGCCAATGAGCCCGTCGGGTCAAATTGGGTCACTCCGCTTCCCATATTCATCCACCAACTTCCAGAATTCGACCAGGACTCCTGGACTGCAAATCCACCACCCGGAACTGAAAAAACAACAGCTTCCTCTGTAACCACACAGCCACCCAATCAGACAAATAACAATAACAACAACGCCTTCTTTACTGATGGCCAGGCAACCAACCACCGTTCAGCGGCCGACCAAGCATTTGATCACCGTACATCAAATTTGGACCGTCACCCAACAGATCGGATCTCGGCACTTGATGGAACAGCCAACACACGTACCATTGCAGGAACAGCTGCAGTAAACAATGATGCAGGTAGCCTGACAACAACAACAACAACAACAGCTTCCCCACCTTCTAAACTCAGTGGAACCTCAAATGAGTCTCAGATAGCAAACGCCGTAGCTAGTGAGACCATAACAACTGATGACATGGCTACTGAGACCTTGACAACCAATGTCATAGCTGCTGAGCCCCAAACAACCAATGAAACCACAACCATTAATGGAGAGGATGTCCAGGTGTCATTGACAGCCAGTCAGGCTGTGGTTCAGTAGAGACAAATGTCTGGCAGCGGATGTGACACAAGGCCAAAGCCATGTCTGTTGGGACTTTGATTGGAGCTTCAGTTGATTTAGACCAGTGGTAAGATCAGAGAATACAATCTGTATTAGAAAGGAACAGATACATAATCATTATAACGTGGTATGGGGGGGGGGTAACCTTAAATAAATCCAATAGGGACAATAATGTGAAGTGGTTGTAAAAGTGCTTATTTTTCTAAATGTGATAATAGTGCCACAATAATTTTAGCCTTTAGCCATATTCATATAGTATTCACGCTGTATGAAAATGATGACTGTTGAGTGTCAGTCTCCTCTTGTGGCAATGGATGTAATATCTGCTACTGTAATATTTCCAAGCCTCTGGCTGGGAGAAGAGGTCTGACTGACTTATATTTACAGCGTGCGTCTGAAAAGTCGTTTTCAGTCTGTGGAGCTAAATCTTTATTTCTACATTCAGCTTTGAACTATTGAAGCTTTGTGCCAAGTGTGTGTATATTTGTTGGTGTGAGCGTCTCTGTGTGTTTGCATCCATGTCTGTCAGTGACCCCTTGTGCACTCACCGGTGTTTACAGCTTCCCCAAAACCCACGACATCTTTAAAGAGAGGCGTGTGTACATGTATGTGACTGCCCCCTCTTGACTTGACTCGTGTTGCTACCCGTTGAGGTCATTTTCCATATGAAACATGTTACTTATGTGTGTTGGGGAGTCCAGCGAGGTGACAAAACGCCAAGATGAACAGGACCTTTATGCTGTAGCATGGTGCAAAATATGTTTCCTCACACACACTCTGGGTGTTTCCCCCTACACACAGTCAAATCATATATTCACTTTTACCCCCTTAAAGCTCCCACTAGGTAAATTGAGTAGAAGTTTCCATGTCCAGATGTTGTTCATTTTCTTCATGAGGGCAGCCCTGCTCTGTGGTGTGGGTCCACTCAGGGGACACTGGATGGAAACACGCATAGTAATGTAGCAATGGCCCTTCTGATGTTTTCACCCACAAGCTCTATTCTGCTGTATGCTTTCGTCTCAATACGTAAAGATCTGTGTGTATGGATTGCAATCCTAGTTGCTGCCAGTTTTAAACTGCGTGTACATGCGCTCATTGAGCATTGAGCTGAGGTCAGTGCAGGGTTGGAGTTTTCACTGGATTCATGTGAAGATTTGGAAATAAATATGCAAACACTGATGTCATGTCAATCCAAATCATGTGTATATTCTGTCTTTGTTCTCCAGTCGAGGTGTTTCTGTTATTTCCTCGTTAAAATCTGCTGCTAGCTGTGTGTTAATGTACTGTCTCATACCAGCCAAACCTCCCAATTTACACACACACACACACAATAATTTCCAGGTTACGGTCTTGGTCAGGCTTCCCAGGCCAAGTCTAGTAATATTTTGAATCATGCTAAAACGCTGTGACGCTTAAAGTTAAGCTTTGTTTGCTTTACTGGTTGCAGTAATTGTATTAACAGGATAATGAGGTCTGGTGGTGTATGACATTTACCACAACTTCAACACATGCACGCGCACTAAAAATACTCCAAAAACACTGACACAAGTGTGTGTGCTATCCAGTCTTTTGCTCCCACTTCTTCACCTCTTTCATGTCTGAGGCTTTGCAAACACATTACATCGATTAAGCTCAGGTTATGTGACATTGATCTGAGCACAGTCAGGACACTTGTGGTTCATTAACACCATAAATATTTCTATTACACCACTATATCAGGAGGAGGCACAGCCAGTGCTTGAAGACAGATTAAATACTGTTTCTTTCCTGTAACTTTCCAATGACTCAGCCAAACAAGAATAGATTCTCTCAATGTGTCCCTAGCTGCTCATGAGTTACTTCCCGCCACAATGATACAGCAAGTTCCTGCTATGATTCCAGCTTATTTTTATAATTTCCGGTATGCACCGTGTTCGTCAGCAGAGACAGCAGCCCTCTCTGTTGTCTTCATGTGATTTTCCGCTCCTGTGTGATACAGGAAGAAGCGGAAGCTGAAATGATGTTTAGCAGGTCTGGTTGACATGAGTGACTTATGGAAGCAGATAACGGGATGTTTGGGATGTTTCTAATTATATTTGGCTTGGTCCTTTCCTTTACCTGAAGGGCACAGACAGATAATATTACTATGGATAGATACAGTATATATATATATATATATATATATATATATATATATATATATATATATATATAGACGTCTGTAATGCTGTTAATGTCCTTGACTTACCCATGAATCGATGTGTGGATGATAGCTATGTTACCATTGATTTTTGTGCAGTTTTTAAATGAGTCAATGTTTGTGGCATTGATAGAAAGGGTGTGAGTCAGGTCTCCTGTCCCAAGTCCATTACACACTGTAAACAATGAAGAAAAAAAATATCAGTACAGAAACTATTTTAAAGATCTTGACCTTACTCTAATTCTGGTATTAAGCTAAACCAAACAGAGAGGGGCAAACTGAGTTGGAAGTTCTGTAGTAAAGAAAAAAAACAATACCACATAGTTAAGTACAGTAAAAGTAGCAATTATTATCAGTGAAATGTACTTATCTGTACATATCAAAAGTAAACGTACGTAAGTAGTACCAGCGGTATGTTTCCTTAAAGTGGTATATTATTATATGTTATAATATTGGATTGTTATTAGTGATGCATTAACA
This sequence comes from Nannoperca australis, assembly GCA_036023655.1. Classification (NCBI taxonomy): domain Eukaryota; kingdom Metazoa; phylum Chordata; class Actinopteri; order Centrarchiformes; family Percichthyidae; genus Nannoperca; species Nannoperca australis. Next base: position 50,424 of record JAVQJD010071866.1, on the reverse strand, counting down.
TGAAAGCAGCATTAGCATGTTGTAGACGGTCAAGGTGGAGCTAATTCTAACAATTATACATACTATTAAGTAGATTAATTTAGTATCACACTTTATTATTTCATGATCCGATTTGTATTTCAAATATTTCTCTTAGCTTAGCGTGAAGACTGGAATAATAGTAAAACCTGGCTCTGTCCAAAGGTAACAAAATCCACCTGCCAGCACCTCTAAAGATCAGTAATTACCACGTTATGTCTCGTTTCTTGTAAAAATGACAAGTTGTGGTTTTACAGGGAGTTATGTGCTAAGTTAACTGGCTGTGACCGCTAGCTTAACATTTACTGCACAGATATGAGAGTGGCATCGATCTCCTCATCTAACTCTCAGCAATAAAGTGAATAAACATGTTTCCTAAAATAATAAATAATAAAACCTCAATATTTCCCTCTCAAATGTTGAGAAGCTGAAGTTTGAATACCATAAAATGAAAGGCAAAGTACCTTCGGATTGTAATAAAGCACGTACTTAAGTAAATGTGTCACTTTGTTAGTTTTGTTCCGCCACTGCTAACTATGTATATTGTGTATATGAGTCAGAAGTATTTCCCCAGGTTGCACAGTGATAGCTTAACCTTTTGGGCACAGTCCGTCACACTTTGCGCACTTCCTGATTCCTCCCTCGTCCACCTCGTATGTGTTACCACTGCATGTCCGCACACATGCTCCATGATCAGTCACAACATAATTATCTGGAATGATTGCAAAATAAAAAGGTGTTCATAATTGTGTAATATTGAACATTTACAGGTTGAATATGTTTGACTAGAGGAACGTAACAACAATAATGCTGCAGGCCATACCGTATAGACAAGAGTAATAATGGGACAGGAAAGAACAGTGTTGCATTAACACGGTCTGAAACTCAATCATTTTCTTTTCATGTTTACAGTTTACAGTTTATAATTAAACTGAGACTAACTGTAACCACTGAATGTCTAACAACCCTGAAGGACGACCTGGGCACTTGTTCAGCATACCACATGTGAAAAAGCTTATAATCATGCACAATGTTTTTAATATTCGCAAGCAAAGCCTATTAGTTTGATTTTATTTATCTTGACTGTCAAGACAACAGCTACAGTGCAGGTTTTTAAGTAAAGTAATAAATATAACAGTGTCTGAGAAGATGAAAAGTTTAGTATCAATCTCGGCTAAAAATACAAAACAATTTAGGATACGTTTCTCCGTTTACAGTTGTTCTTACGTGGGCAGCTCTTGACACAGGTGGCCCCGAAGTTGTACTTTCCATGTGGGTTGGGAACCAGCTGGTGCAGGTTGGGGTCGTAGCGCATGAGGCCTGGGCAAGAGTCTTTACACACCCCGTCGTCCTGGAAGTCCCGACAGGCCTGCAGCACAAACAACAGTCATCCAGTACGCTGGGACCATAACACAGCCCCACACTAATGATAACACTGCATTCCTCTATCACAGCCTTGGCTTAATCCTCAGAGCCGCACAGAGAAGGAGAGCAGACGCTGATACTCGGGCACTGCCAAATGAAAGATATAATCAGCACTTAAATGTCTCATTGGTACGGACACCAATAACAATACTTCTGATCCTAAAAACAGATGCCGCTGAGTGAGGACTTTGCTACGTTGGAGGCTTCTTATCCAGATTTGATGCAGAAGTATAAAACACCGTCTGTTTTGTTGTTGTGTTTAGCCTGTCTCCTCCCCGGCTCCTTAATCATATCCTTACTCTCGTCTCCCATATGAAGGTGTCTCTCTCTCTCTCTCTCTCTCTCTCACCAGACAGTCAGTGGGCCTCGGTCCTGTGCAGCCTGCAGCACAGTGCTCATTACAGCAGTCGCTGGGTGAAGGTCCTTTGCATCTCTTAGAGCACTGCTGTGCACAGTTCAACTTTGTTACTGGAAGAAAGAACAGGACAAAGTCAGTGGAATGACCTATAGCAAGTTTTTTTTTTTTTTTTTATATCGCCATTTAAATGATGGGAAAAACAGTGTGAAAATGGTAATAACCGATCAATTAATGCAAAATTGAGCGCTTCAGGCATTATTTTGTGCCTACTGCAAATGAGTCTGTAGCCGTGGGGGACCACAGTCTATGCCAGTCACTTTGCCCCCCCACCCACTCCCAGTGTGGCCCCACTCAGGACACTCACAGTACTCTTCCTCTCCATTGTCTCTGTGTTGAGCTGATTTATATATTTATATTGCACTTGTATAGTTTCAATTTGTATTTCTATTCACTATGTACACTTCTAATTATTTCTTTTTAACTTTTCTATTTATCTGTACTTATTTTTGGCCTTGTGCTGCTGCAACATCTGATTTTCCCCTCTGGGGATCAATAAAGGCTTATCTTATCGCAATATGAATGCACTGATTCTCAATATCTAACATGGGAAACTGCTTTTAGTGTTTGTCCACACCATGTATGGAAATACTGTACTTTAACATTAGTTAGAAAACATTACATACTTCAGCATTTGTACTTTTACTTTACTTTTGCTCATTGTTTCATGACAACTCACAGGTCTGACAGTTTTGAGGACCAGGTGCCCAGCATGAACCATTAAAGCAGCTTGAGTCGCATCTTTTACCTGCAAAATCAGACAAAAAAAGAGTGTTTTCTTCACACCCTTGAAATTCTTTAACAATGCACAAATCTACTGATAAAATGAATTACTTTGCAGTCTTTTTCTTCGGCTGTGAAATGTTTTACTTACACAATGGATTTCTGCTGGCCACTGGGAGCTCCATGAGTGGTCTGCTGTCAGCGTTGACAATATCATACCACTGTATTGTTTCCACATTGCATAGATGACTGGTCCCAAACTTTACACCCCCTTTAAGAATTTCTGCAACAAAAAAAACTGCTACGTGAATTTGACTGAATTACACTATTCATTTTTAGAAAACACCAATATTTTTACAGCTTTATAATAATACAGATATTTTGTGTGAAACCCTGTCATAAAAAATAGGGGAAAATTGGAGAGGTACACTGACCTGTCAGACTGGTCAGAAGAAGCTCACTGGAGCCCAGACCCGTTGTTTTCTCATAATTGGCAAGCACAGCAAGGGCGAAGGCTCCCTCATAGAGCGAGTGACCTCGAATGATGCGCAGGTTCTCCAGAGGAATCCTGGACACTGTATTGAGGGCGATCAGGACATAGCCACCCACCTCTTCAATAGACTGTGGCAGAACAGAAAAAGAGAAAACTTTGTTGTTAACTGAAATGATTGCTAATGTGCAAAGTCAGGTGAACCCATGTGAATGCATTTTTCCTGCATTCATTTACACCAACACTGTAACACACTATGGTGAAATTGGTCTTCCATAAGAATGGTGTCATAACAAATTATTTTACTTTGCTTTGTAAATTAATTAATTTGAGACTTTGCTCTCAAACATAAGATCAACTGGTGCAATCAAGTGATTCTTTTGATCAAAAAGATGTACAGGTTTAGCTTTAACATCCTGACTGGTCCCTTCAGATCTTAACAACCTCCAAAGATTAGATGGTTAGAGCAGTATGCATGTAGTTTAAAAGACGACACCCAGGGCAACAAAACCAAAGGTACAAAAAGTACTCGCTATCACTCAGCACTTTTCTAGTGGAAATTAAACCCTGATTGTATGATATTCTGTTTGTGTGTGTGTGGTCCACCATCACATCTGCCCAGTGTTCACAACCTCGTCGTAACATCTGGGGTTCTAGCAAAGCTCCAACCAGGGCGTCATAAACACACCGAGTCATCTGTCACTATGGCAGATCACCCTTTCACTGATTTTAATATTCTGTACTGAAGCGATAAGAGGAGTGGAGCAACAGCGAATATCCGGGACAGATTGTCTGGCAAAGCTTCAGACCATTAAAGAGACAACTGAAAAAACAGATGATAGGAATCTTCTCCCATCTGCAATGTGCATGTTTAGCCTCCACTGCTAACAGAGTACAGTCCTTACCCCGAGGAAGGACAGGTCACGGTGCTCCTCCATGTAGGTGACCTCCAGGTTCTCCAGGACCACAGTGCAGTTGCTGTAGGTCTTCACCATGTTCCAGTAGTGGTCCTCTTTGGAACCCAGAAGGTTTAAACGGTTGGTGATTCCTTGGCATACTGCAGGGAAAAACAAAACAAAACAAAAAAAACTATTTGAGAATTTGTAATTTGTAAATAAGTTATTTAAATGACACAAGATGCAGACTGGTTGTAAATCATCTGCAATGTCACAGAAGCATTTATCCAAATCCCACAGAGCTATCAGTCAGAAACATTCACAGCTTATGTAACACACTGGCTCAATCTATGCCTTTCTGTGTGTGTCTCTGTTTGTGAATTTGATCTGCACAGTCATAACTTGGCCAGCTTTCATGTGAAAATACACGATCTGGGTTGCATCTACAATAGGAATCACATCTCAGCAACGAAGCGGATTCTGGCTCATGAGTCAAAGTGAGTGGTCTGTATTTATACTGGCAAAGGCCTGAATCTTTCCACAGCTATGCAGGCTAGTTAAAACAACCACTGCGACCAGCATCTCCAGGCCAGTCATTTCAGAGAAAAGATTTAGTGTGTCATAGATTCTGTGAGATTTGGGGAAACTAGCTCTCTAAGTCTCATAATGAATAACCACGTCAATAACGTCATCCTAGTTAAAGTATATCTGATTTCATATGGAGCCACAACAGTGAACATTTGGCTTTGAAAACAAAACGTGAACTTAATCATTTTTACATTCTGATGTGTTTTTTAATGACAATGTTCAGAGCGGGAAAGAGTGACGTTCTCTTAGTAAGAAGATTATGCGTCAATCACACTCTCCTTGCCCCTCCCCTCAAACGCGTCCTTCCCAGGCCAAAACAGAGACAGAGAGTTGAAACCCAAAAACTGACCGTAAAACAAGAAAATTACATCGTAAAAAAAACACGAGCGTAAAAAAAGAAACTGTCACTGAAAAAAAGAGTGACATGAAGAAAAGATCTGAACATTAAAAAACAAATCAGAATGTAAAAAATATCAAGGTCACGTTTTCTTTTCAAAGGCAAATGTTCGTTTCAATGCTAAATATAACCATCACTAATCTGGCTCCATAATTTCAGGGCAAGTTCTTAACATGACTAAATAACAACTTGGGGCTTAAATCGAATGCTGAGCTGCGCACTTTCTTGTGTTTTCAGTTCCAATAACAACAAAGCCATTGATAGGAGATTCACAGGACTACAATTATGGGCTGATAATGTAGCCTATCTGGCGTTATGCAATAAAGTGTTTGCATAAGGAAGGCAGTATTACTAAAGTGCAGAGGACACGCAAGGCTTTTTCTTAATGAATGTAGTTTTAAAAGAGGTGTCTTAACAAAGCAGGTCGTCTTCTTCAGTGTTCAGGCGTCCCCTGAGCTTGTCAGACAGGTTCTGACTGGCACTGGAGAGATAGTCAGCTGTGTTCAACACAGTGACACCCCTCCAGCACGCACACACACACACACACGCAAACACTCATACACATATAATAAGCATATAATTGATTTTCTTTTAAGTCTGAATTTGTGGGTTAACTTGAGCAATAGGTTCAGAAAAACAAAAGATTCTTCCTCTTGTTTCTAAGAAATGATGGTGCTGGTGTAATGTCTCTTGGGTCACATTCCACAACGTGTCTGCTCTTGACTACTGAAGAAAACCGTAACATGCACTCCAAATTCTGAGACACACCTCGCAACACTGTACATAACAGTTAATTTAATTGCACTGAAGCATTTCTGATTGGACAAATTGAAGAAAAAGACATAATATGATATATCAGTTCAGTCAAACTGGTATCTGAAGCCAGTATTTACCAACAGTGATCCGGCACCCACTCAGTGAGAATTAGGCACAAACAGCTGTCTCCCACCCTCCCTCTTCTTCTTCCTCCTCATTAGTTTGTCCCTGAGGGATGTCCCTGACATGAACCTTGCTGTCCGGCAGCCTAATGCCCAGGCAACAGAGGAAGACTAGCAAAAGCAAGCTGACCGTTTTAATTAGAGGAGGCATGCGGGATGTAATTAGCCCCCTAATTATTACTCAGACGGAGAAACCAAACTGTAATAAACAAAAAGGTTGTCATGACTGTGCAGCTGTGAATATTAATCAAACTGATTTGGACATCCCCCAAATGAGGCTCATCATGGATAATTTGTTGTTGTTTTACCATATAAAGTACATCTATATACAGTATACCTCAAAGCTGCAAACATACAGCCTGCTTCCTGTCTGAATGTTTTGTTCAGTTAATATTTATGATGAGCAGTAAAGGCGAAGCAGGTGACTAAAGGTTCAACAAACTTCCTCCACCAGAGCCTCAGGCTTGTGTGGCGCACAAGCAAGAAAAAAAAAAGAAAGAAAGAAAGTTGACTGCTTAAGCAAGCAGCAGTATAGCCACTGTAAACATTCTCCCCCGTCCAGTTGTTGATTTCACAACTCCGTTGCAGGTGGTAAATGCCCTGATACACCAACATAAACTGACTTCCACATCAGGCAACACATGAGAAAGAAACAAGGTCAGTCTGTAGCTGCATAAAAGTTCAAGTAAAAGATGGCTTCATAACTGCCTATGCTTTTATTTCCTTCAACAACACAGCCTTCTTCAAATGAAAATGACTCCCATGTACAGTATCTGAGTTTGATGTATCATAAAAGGTTGAGCTACTTGCAAACCGTTTTGCTAGTTCAGAAAGACAACAGCTAGCGTGGAAAATACTATGCAGATTGGATATTACTGGGAGATTTGTCTTTCGACTTGATTAAATTTTGACTCATCAAACCTAAAAACACTGCTTACTGTCTGCAATCTGCTAAAATGTGAGGGTGGGGCCTGCAGTGACTGATACTGTGACAAAGACTAATTATCGATTGCTTCACTTCCCCCAGCTGTATTGTCGTCACAAAATGTCCAGGAGGTTACTTTAGGAGCAAGGAGTGGCAGGTCTGGTATATTTCTGCTCCAGTACTGTATGCATGTGTGTGCGGGGGTGTGTGTACTGGCATGTGTGCAAGGTGAGGAGTAAACCATTCCCTGGATTGCGCTGCGCTGATCAGCACTCAGTCAGAGCTCGACAAAAGACTTGATAAACCTGATCATTAGTCACCTAAGTTTGCTGCAATGTGCGGTCGCATATCACTCTTTTCATGTTTACTTGGGGACTTGTGTTGGAAGTCAAGGGTGTGTGGAAGATATTTGCTTCTTGAGGCTATAAGATCTGCGCGACAACAGAAAAAGAAACGGCCTACACTTATTATGAGATAATTAGCTCATTGTTCAGGTCCACACTCAATACAAACTCAAATACCACATTCAAGTTGAGAATTCACATGCTGTTGCAGAGATGGCTGGTCAAATCAAATGGGTTTTTTAACCACCTGTATTTCTCTCCAAGAACTGGAAATAGAGGATTACTCACTCCAATGTAACCATATAATGCTCAAAAGTTTGTTTCAACCTTTACTTTTAAAATGTTAAATGATATGTTTGTCAAGCACAAACTCACAGGAAAACCTTACAATGTTCTGCCAACCAATGACAAACAAGTAGACTCGACAAATTTCAGTTGAGAGAGTGAAGACTGATACCACTTTAATGTCTGTACATTACAGTAAATGTGAAGCTGCTGCAAGCAGACAGTTAGCTGAGCTTAGCTTAGCTTAAAGACAAGAAAGAGGGGGAAACAACTAGCCTACCACTTTCTGGTATATAACCATCCCATTGAACGCAAAATTGCAGTTTTTACACTTCTGCTTCTGTATGGATTAAAACAAACAAGGTGTAATGTGTTACTTAGTGAGCTTTATAGGTGCTGATAGGGGCAATTTGTTACCTTTGGACAGAGCCAGTCTAGCTGTCTCCCCCTTTTTCCAGTCTTACTGGAGCTACCTGGCTGCTACTAGCTGTAGCCTTCAGATCACGGATGATTGATACCAGAGTGGTATCAATCTTCTCCAAAGTGGTATCAATCTTCTCATCTAAATCTCTGCAAGAAAGTGAATACGCATATTTCCCAAAATGTCAAACGTGTCCTTTAACAGCTTTTAACAGGTAACTGTAAAAAAACAACAAAAAAAAAACAACAACTTTTCTTTAAACTCTGGTGGTGAAAAACTTGTTTGAAAGAGAAAAGGGGAACGAACGAGACAAGTCACGGCAGACAAAATTTACCGTAAACATTTGAGACACATGAACTAAACATGGTAAGATCAAATGTACTACGTTAAGTACCAAAACCAACCAAAGGAAAAAAGTCAAAGTCTGCCATAAATCCACATTGTGAGGTCTCATTTACATGTTTGGATGAAACTTTGTGTTTCTCTGGCCATGAGAGGAAATACAGAATGTCCACAAACACAAACCAAACTTTCCAGGGACAGGGCAATAACTCCTCTAACCCACCTAATGGTTTCCTTTGGTACACTGATCTATCTACTACATTTAAATCATCATACTTTATACCTTACTACAGACAACAGAAATGGCCCTGCCGCGTTCTCTTCCTCTCATTCACTACCTGCAATTCAATTACGCCATGTCCAGAGTCTGATAATTACATTATCTGAAACTTATACATAATTAATGGGTAGTAACGATGCTAACTGACGTGACTTGTTTATTTCTCTCTCTAAGTCAACAGCATTACGGCAAAGTATCTTATGTAACTCAATCTGCAGTGTTCTCCTCACTGATAACAAATCAATGCCAGGATTAATTCCCTTATTTAGAGCTACATTACGGTTAACCCCCTCATATGTCTCTGCAGACAATTGGTGGAGAGGATGTCGATAAAAAGGAAAAAAAATACACGTTCTGCTTTTATTGGCCTCTGTTTAACGTTGGGGCTCACTTGGGGTTGCATTAACTCAAATGTCCAGACCTTCAGATGTCAGAGAAGCATAAGGCTCTTAAAGTTCAATATCAGAGAACGGAGGGGGAAAACCCACTTCCTTGATTCCGTCTGTGCATTCAACTCATACTTCCTGCTCTTATATTATCTGACTGGCTAACATTCAGGAGTAGATCAAATGTCCCATAAAGCCGAAACCAGCAGCACAAGTATACATATGTGCATTCTTTTGTGGTGTTTGTATAAACATACTTTGTAGTTTGACATAAAAAAGAAAATCCTGATATCCTGCTCTCTGTACAGGGGAAACGCAATCTTCCTTTGCGTGGGAGATGCACCAATCCCTTGGAGAAAACATCTTGGGGCCTCAGAAAAGAAAAAAGGGGCCAGTTAGCACTACACACACACATACACAGAGACACACACACACACTTTCCTTCCCTATCCCCAGTGAATGCAACAACATAAGTCCCTTTGACATCTCAGGAAGTTGATCTTTGCACAGGGTCAGTTCCAGACGGCTACCCTGTGATGCTGAAACAGATGGTAGCTGATCTCCATAGGAGGAGGACAGCCTAAATGTAACTGTACTATTAGGAGAAGGAGAACTGATGGAAAGGAAGTGTGAGGAGAAAAAAAAAACGGAGTGGTTTGTGGTTTAGCTAACCAAGACGTAGATGTGGGGGCATAGCAGCCGGCTGTGGGGTCAAACTGTGGAAAGGGGGGTGTAAAGCCTCGCACTTGATGTATGAACATGGCTGACCTTTTCCTGAAGGTTTACAAAGGGGACAAAGCATCAGAGCAGCCAGCTGTAGAACACAAGCAAATGAAGCATCCCACTGAACACATCGCATGTCCTCTAAAACGGCTCAACCCCTGCGACTATACTCACTGGCCCTGCCTGTGTTTGAGCACAGTCAGTGAAGTTTAGTCTGTTAAAAGCTCGGCAAAGTGACCAAATAAAGACCAAAAAGGCTAATGTTTACTCTCCTCTCCTGCAAAACACTCTCTACCAGTCACTCCAGATACCTGTGGCTGGGTCCATCATAATGTTTACTCTCCACCTCAGTGTGAGGAAACCATGGATTTAGGTTCTGCACAAACACAGGAATACAGCATGTATACTCACACTCTGCATACTGTAATCAGCATATCTACGACCTTAAGAAATATAAAATAGTCCACTATAAAGCCTCATATAGGAATCAGAACCAGTTTAGACCTTTAGAGCCATTTCATTCTTAAATTCTTGGGTTTAATTGAATATAGAGCATATCGATACAATAGGGCACGGGGTAAAAGGCTTGATCCACTTGTGCCACTCCAATACAATGGAGGTTAATGGGATTTTGTTTGTGCTGCTAACAGCATTAACAAATGAAATTTGCAAAATTCAACAGAAATATATCTTTTCAAAAACCGATTGTTGTGGTACTCTGGATAATCAAGAGACCTCACTGTCAACAGTTTTTAGAGGAACAAATTCTTTACTTAAAAACTGTTCCAGTGAGAGGGACATTGTTTCTGGAAAAATATTGTATAAGTGGCTTTTCCTTTTGTTTTGTTTTTAAGCTGCAGTAATCAATATTTGTATATGAACAATGGGTCAGACGGCTATTTGTGATGTGAAAGGGTTTGGTCATAGTGACACACCCACAGAGAAATGTTACCCAACTCTGCAGTTCCCCTCAGCTGAGGGAGCTTTAAAGCCTATCGAAGTCTATCAGCTCTTTGTTTTGGTTCTCTGGCCTGCAACTGTTCTGTGAACCTGTTCTGGTTCACTCTCACTGTTCATCAGCAGCTAGCTGGTGCATATTGTGGAGCATTTAGCTGCTAAAGAGTCAGACATTTTCATTACATCAAGTTAAAGGAGACCAAAACAGAGCTAAAAAGTGAGTTAGTTAAACTTGCCAGGTCGTCTAAAATAACATCAAATATGTGCTAAATAATGTTTTCCATGTTGGATGCATGTGCAAATAGGCAACTGTTTGCTAACTAGTTCATCGTAACAAGGTGATAATATGTCATTATGTTTTCAGCTCTTGAGTAGACAAAAAACAGACATATTCCATTCACCTCCATTTTATTGGGGGTGAAGGTAGAAATCTCAGAGACAAATATCTCAAAATCTGGGCAAATTAACCCAAAATGGTTTGGATGACTATTTGCCACTAGAGGTAAGTGAGAAAATATGTTTTTTTATTTTTTATTTTTTTCAGTAAACGCTTTAATTTAGAAAAATATTCATTTATTGTGTCACTACTGACTTACAAGAGGATCTTTCATTGCATTCATGCTGGTTATCGTTTGAGCCACTGCTGTGAATAATCAACATACTGCACATTTATCTCAATAGTTAATGATGCATTCATTACACAATAGAGATATCCATGACAGAGGAGACAAATAAACCATAAATGATAGAAGATGAATTGAAAAAGGCATAAATTACTGCACTCCAAGTAAATTTATTGGAGTTAGTTAAACGCAGCTGCACTCCTATTACTCTCCAGCTAAGACCAATATACGACGGGCCTGACATGATTGCCCATATAATCAAGCAATACATATCATTAGTTAGACAATTCTCCCGCATATCCTGTTGGAAAGTCCATTAGTCCTCCATAAAGGCATCAAACAATCCCACTCCTGTTACCCAAAACTCACACAACCTCCGTTGGCCCCATTTCCATTTAAATTCCAATAATGCACCCACCATTCTCCTGAAACGTTCCAACATTTAACCCACTTCCTCTTTAACGTCCAGACATTCTCCTTATTGAAGCCCATTCTAGCCAAGACAACCCCCCCTTCCTCCCCTCCTCTCGATTTTTCCCCTTCTTTCTCCTTCCCTGTTAAAACCATACTCCTCTTCAATCCCACAGGAAGCACGAGAGGAAGACTGGAGGGGGAGTGAGCGGCAAGCGCACCGTTGCTAACTCACTGCTCAGTGCCCCCCCGTCCCCCAAATACACACACACACACACACACACCGACCGTCACTGAGCCATGCCTGGAAAAGAAGAGCGGAGGAAGAGAGGCAGAGAAAGAAAAACAACAACCACAAGTGAAGAAACCCACACATTTCACACATCATTCCAGAAGGAGAAAGCAGCTGTGACTCGGGAATCCCCTGTTGGTTTAAGCATTCCCAGTGCAGAGCAGCAGGCCCAGGTTAGAGCACATCAAGTGAGAGGACAGATAGCCCTCTCTCACTAGACTCCTCACTTCATCTAAACAAAAAGGAGATAGACACTCTTTGAGGCAGCCTTTCGACTTAAGGGTTTCTTATTTTTAGCCCTGATTGCTGACAGGCTCGTTTCTGTGTAGGTCTAACCGCTGTTTCGCAGTGTTGCCTGCCAACAACTCTGTTACTGCCTTAGTCATGTCTTCACAGAGAGAGACCCCATAAAAGGAATATTCTGCAAAAGCCCTGGGGTTTGCGTTAGTAAGCTTTACTCTGTTGCTCAGCCCTTACTCACCATTTTAACCTCTGCTTTACACATCAGCAGGCCCCTAAATCCACTGATGAGTACATTCTTCCTCATCCACACTGGCTGAGGGCAAGAGTCGGGGACAAATGGAGCTCAGGGAATTAGTTTGTACAGCTGAGGAGCTCTCGTAATTTTCAATACTGTGAAAGGGGATTTGGTTACATGTCGCGTTGTACTCACCAAAAGCATGGCCAATTTAATTTGCACAGGAAAGCTCCGAAGAATTTAGCTACTTCCTGATGACACATCAAACTGAAATGTTTGAAATGCAATGGGGTGCCCACTGCCAAGTACTTGGGGCCCCAGAGTGCTTGCTTATAATCTTCAGAGTATTTTCAAAACAATTCTATCGCCACTGAAATATAGTGTGTACAGCAACGACTGACAGAAGACGGTGCTAGTTTTTCCTCAAACACCTCTCCCCACATGCCCACGGCTCAGATTTCATCCATTGTTAACGTGCGGGACGTCATCCTGTTTCTGACCCCCCCCAAAAAAAGCACAACACACGGTTAACAAAGTTGCAAAACAATGCGTTAGCTTGTTTTAGAGGTTTCAAGGAGGGCCCCTCACTACAGAGACACAGAGGGGCTTTTGCAGAACCTAAGGCCTGGCTGCTTTGCATCAGTCATCAAAAGGCATCACACTTGGCAGGCTAGAGCCTTTTCTCACTATCAGCTACACTGCTGAACACAAGGACGCTGGCTCAGAATCACTGTGTATGAAACACACACTTTCTGAACTCTCATGACTGCTCCAGAGAGCGGACAATTAGTGTATAACACAGGATACAAAACCTTTCCAACATAATAGTTATTCAATGTCCAGCCCAGGGAGGAAAAAAAGAGAGAGAGAGAAACTGGCTCCTTTCCTCTCATTAACAGTTGAATGGCAGACAGAAAATACTGTAATGCAATAATTACCTTAATATTGGGGTGAGGCATTTTGGTTTATATGACACATGTGCAATCTACAAACATGTTGAGATTGAAAGTCATCACGAGGTCCATTTAGAAGCTATTCTGCAGCTTTCAATCATATCACACAATCTTTGTCTCTCTGCGGAGAGAATAAACTTTCAGTCTAAGCTTTAAAGCAAAATAGATGGGAAGTCCTTCAAGTGCTCAGAAACAATAGACCTTTTGGCAAACGGGCAAGTTCTATGTCCTGAGAAAGACTGATTTAAACTTGAAAGCTCCAGAAACACTACTACTGTTTCCATGGTAAAAAATAAACTTTGTAAGTCAACATCGACGATTAAAGTGCCAGTAAAAACGGAAATGTGAACATCTTCCGTTCCATGACAACTGGGCAAACACCATTTGCTTAGGAATATTGTGTGAAAGCTCCAGAACAGCTCCTAAATGGTCCTTGTGGTGAGATTGTTTTGTCAGTAACAAACAGCCCAACAGATGTAATGATGTTTCCAGCTCCAAATCCTGGATCTCATTTCGGATGATGTTCAATCATCCAACCAGCCAAGCGTTTATAACCCAGGATGAATCTCAGGAAAGTTCAGATCGCTTTCTTTCTTGGAAACAAACGACATAAGTGGATAAAGAAAAGCATCCAGAAGTGTTGTCTTATCAATCCTGAATAACAATGAGAAGAAAAGGCAATTTCCCCTGCCAGTCTGACATGCGTATTTCAAATACTGTATGATTGATTTAAAGAAATCAAGTTCAGTGGGTTGTTTACATGCTCTTTGACCCCAAAACCAAATTAGATTTTCAGTATTTTTAATCTCTTGGAAATCTTCTGGGTGCCTAATCACTGAAATAATACTCGTATAAAAACTAAACAAGGGGATTCATATTAACAAATCTCAGACTGCCTTCTAATCAGCTCAGGAAGAGGTTGTTGATGTAGTGGATATACTGCAAGTCCAGAGGGCTAATCCTTACTGGCTGGCACTAGTCCAACTAAGCACTCTAGGGTATTTCTACCAGGGAACCCATTCTCCACCTAGCTATATAGCTATCAGGCAGAAGTAGTTTGTTATGAAAATGAAAGGAGTGTAGCAGATATTGATCATTTATCAGTAATGCTTTAAGTGTCATGAGGCTGTAATATGAGGAAGTGCATGGGATATATTTTTTTAATATATGGCCTTCCCTAATGGTTTAGTGGTCTTGCAATAAGAGGGTCAGTCCCACCTTTTTTTTTTTTAATGGAGGGAAACACTGCAAGTGAAGCAGACAGAATTCCTTCTTTTTTTTTTTTTTTACAGGCCTCTGGCTCCAATTATAAAAACGTGGTAATGAAGATGTTCCGCTCAAAGTCCCACCAGGAAATTAATTCTGAGCTCAACGAAGCGTTGGTGTTGTTGAAACTTACTAGGCAATTAGAAAAGGTACTACAGAAGATGTGTTGTGTTTAGAGCACATTATGTTTTAGTGCTCTGGGAGTTAAACAAATCACAGATCGGCTCTGTAGCCGGGCCTCACCACTGCCACAATTTTATGAACAACGCTGTCATCTCATATTTAAATGGCTGGGATGAAATACGTTTTACGATGCTGATGAAATCCCTCAGAGGTGATGTTGGCTAGTAAAATGCTGGAACCATGGCGAGAGAAGGGCTGACATCTTCTTTCTATCACACCCTGCCACAACACACTGCCAGAAGTGCTATCATCATTGTTGTCGTAATTCAGACCGAGCCGTGTCATGAGGAGGGACGTCTGTTATTTGCTTGGCGGAATTATACTTCACTGGTGTATGAGGAGATTACTCACTGGTGTTCTGGTTGTTGTAGTTTCGGACGGTAAAAATACCAGATTACACACACTAGCAGATTAGTTCTAGGGTTAGAAATGCCAGTCAGTTGAACGGTGAACCACTTTGGTCCAGACTGAAATATCTCAACAACTATGGGATGGATTACTACATAATGTGGTGCCAGGATGATTAATGCTAATGACTTTGGTGATAGCCGAGCATTTCTTCTAGCACCACCAGCAAGTCATACTGGGTCCACCCTAATGACTTTGGTCATTCCCTGATTTTTCCTCTAGTGTCACCATGAGATTGATATTCAGCATGTTAGCATTGTCACTGAGAGCATTTCAGCATGTTAACATTAGCATTTAGTTCGAATAAATGCTAGGCCCAGGTGGCCTAGAAAGGCTGCAGACTCTTAGTCTTGATACCATTTCAAGGCATGAGCTATTATTCTCTACTAATAGTTGTATGTAGGATTAGATGTCCTGATCCAACATAAAGCTAATTAGATTCAAACTAAATGGATTCTTTTACCCTAGCAGCCTTCATAACTTTTAGCCAACAGGGATGCCATTCTCCTCACTGTTGACACAGGGATGTGAAGTCATGTCTACATGGCAAGTTAAGGTCAAGAAAGACAGATAAGCCTGTGTCAAAGAAGTCCTGAATAAAGAACCTTTTGTCCCAAGATTTGAGGTTTCTGCAGTGAAGGAGACATTCATTCAAGTTTTCTCAACACATGAGCCGCAGGGGCTGGATGCGAATGATTTGTCTCATGCATTTTCCTTTTTGTTTGTATACGTTTCTCAGTAAAGCGTGCTCTGATTATCTTATGTCAATCCCCGCTACCCACCCACTATGTATATTGGCAAATGATCTGCCTTATTAGCCTTTTCTGTAGGAGACACCCCTGTCAGGAAGTCCAAAAGGCACCATGTAAGTTGAGAATCCAAGCGTTGCACTGTGCAACTTGTCAATACCAGGCCCATTCAAAGATGTGACAAGAGGTATAAAGAACCTGGAGGCAATACAGGTATCAGTTAACAGTTAAGTGATTCTGCTTGTCTGCATTTGTTTACTTGCTTGTGAGAAAGGCATTTTTTTGTAAAGCAGGTTTTTTATTATCCTATTCAACCTACAGTACAATTAAATTTCTCTTTCTCAAGTGCCGCAAAAAAAGATTTGAGGTTTTTTGGTCTTTTCCTTGCAGATGATACAGTACAGTCAGTCCACAAAGACCAAACAAGGCAAAGCACCTTCTGTTTCTATTTGACTAGTTAATACTCGCCACTACTAACTTTTCAATAAATACTGGGAAATTACATACTGCACGTCTTGACTGACACTCTACCACACCCTTGCAATGAAGCATGTAATGCCTTGATCACATTGGCAAAGAAAACATGCTTTTTCATAGGTAGTCGAGCGATGAAAACTATCAGACAAGCCTCATCAGGAGACGGCATTAATAATTATATATTCTAAAAATGAACTGGATATAGTTTTTGATGTGAACATATTCACCTTCACCCTGACTGAAGTAGTCAGTTGCAATAAATGTAAGTCAAGTCAAGCAGAACAATTTTTATGCAACACGTTTTCCATTGTTTGCAGGTGTGAGTGTGGAAAAAGCTAAACCTTTACGCAATATGCTAGACCAGAACCAATGCAAACTAATGGAAAATAGCCTAATCCTTCAGGTTAAAGCTGTTAAAGAGCTCCAACATCCTTATAATCAGGATGTGAGGCAGGAAGCCACCCCCCCACCCCCTTTACACTGCAAAGGGGATTACAAATCAAACATCCTGGATCTCCATCCCGATAGCTTTTGACAAATGCAGGAATTCATTTACAAAAATTGGATAAATTAACCATAATGTGCCACAAGCTCCAAAGCACTAACGGTGAGTCACAGCACCATTTAGTTTACTAGGCCAATGGACCACACAGGAAGAGGCTAAATGCTCTCAGGGAAGCAGGTTTCAGAGATCAGCCACCACCCTTCAACCAGTGCTTTCTTGTGAAATATTCAGAGATGGAGATTTTTTTGTGAGGCCATTGTTCCCCTGCCCTGTAGGGGATTCCTCCTTTGGGCGTTTTAAACGTTGCTCCTCAGAATGACCCACAGGTCTTTAGAGAAGATGCCACACTTACAGGAGGTCTTCGGGATAATGGTGAGAGACTCATCTCAAATTTAGATGCCAGACTGAAGCAACAGCAACTACAAAGAACAGACTGAGGCCTCTTTGATGAGCAATTAGGGCACGAATAACAAAGTCAAAGACCTCACCCTGTCCTTCTGATTGTTTGTGTATCCTCAACGTTCCTGTTTTTCTCCCCTTGCTGCAATTCTTCCTAAATCCATGCTCTAACCCCGTCCATCTCATTGACATCTCTTACATTTGCATTGACACGAACGTCGGTGAAGTTCAGTACTGAATACAAATACACTAATGTAAGAAAAAGGGCCTCAGACTATGCTTGAACGGAACAGCAACATTTTCTTGAGCGGTTTAGAGGGATGATTTTCATCCAAGCCAAAAACCTCCAGGATGGAAACATGTTCGGTGCCCACTTTCCATCTTTACCTTCACTACCAGAACTGACTTACTGTTTGAGCAGTTTCAGCCTGACAGGACATATTCAAAAACTGCTTTATCAAACACACGAAAAACATGAAATTCATTCACAACAGAAATGAAATGGTAATAAAATATTCCAGGTGCTGCAACTGGCATACATGTAAAGGATGCGCACATTACATTAGCTAAATTAACCTGCCAACCAAAAGAGAACATTATTTTCTTCATTTCAAACCATCAATGGAGCCACTCTATTTTTCTGAGGTTACCAGCCCAGTGAGGAAAAACTAGTAAACATATGTCCATACTGGGAACACAGTACATAAAGACTAATAAAGACTAATATACTAGTTTCTTTTAGGTTGTTTAATATACTGTGTCCAACACATTGTATTTATCAAACCAAATGCCAATGCTAATATGTATTTCTGCTCCGAAATTGGTATAAATGCAGCTGCAACATTTGTTTAGCTTGTCAAACATGCCATCTGTATCTTAATACAAGTGTTACTTAGGGCTTCAGCTAACAACCAATTAATCTGCACATTATTTTCTTGATTAATTGTTTGGTCAATAAAATAGGTCTTCAAACAGCTTGTGTTGTCCAGCCAACAATTCAAAACCCAAAGTTATTCACTCATTTACTATCACACAAGAGGAAAAAGCAAATACTCACAACTAAGAGGCTGGAGCGAGGAAATGATTGCTATTTTTGCGGTTAGCAAAATAGTTCTATATTAATGTCAGTCGACTAATTAAATAATTGACTAATCCTTTCAGCTC
This sequence comes from Nannoperca australis, assembly GCA_036023655.1. Taxonomy (NCBI): domain Eukaryota; kingdom Metazoa; phylum Chordata; class Actinopteri; order Centrarchiformes; family Percichthyidae; genus Nannoperca; species Nannoperca australis. The sequence goes on along the minus strand of JAVQJD010071866.1, from coordinate 31,963 downwards.
TTGTGTTAATTATACCAAAGTAATTATATAATCAATTTATTGTGTATCACTAAGAAAATGAGAATGATCAGTGAGTCATGTTTATCCAAAGATAGTCTTTTTTTTTTTTTCTTTCACCAAACCATACTCCAAAAAGGCAAAAGAATGAAATCACAGAATTTTGACCCCCCTGCAACGCTGCCCCAGTTAGATATCCTGTAGGAGATAGACATACAGTACATTGAAGCTGTGGCCTCGTTTCCCTTTTAACACGACACTGCACCTGATGAGATGGGAAGATAGCAGAAGGCCTTTTTTTCCAACCTGAATTCCTGGGTCTCTTTCCACTGGAGACTCCATGCACAGCCAGTGGATCATGGAAAGCCCATAAATGCAGCGGATCACTTTGTTACCATGTACAAACAAAGGACGCAAATCAGTTCAATGAGTAACCACGTTCACTCACTTATTCCACGCTGGTTTCTCAGTGGATGTATACAAACTACAGAACGGATTTAAGTAGCTGCAGTTACAACACAATAAACATGGGTTTACTTTGAATGAGATGTCAAAAGAAGAGCATTCGATCATTTAAATCAGAGATGTAGCACGCAGTATTTCTTAATTTTAATTAAATATTAACGTCAGACATGAAAGCAATACATAAAACTTTATTGTTTGTGGTTTATTTAGACTCAAGCAGCTGAACCAGACACGTAATTAATGGTTACAGATCTGCAGCACTACTTGATTTTTAGGGCAACACAATAGATTTACTGTGTTCAGATGTGTCTTTACGGTTGAAAGTAAGAGGAACAAAAGCTGCTTCACTTCTGTGTTCCCTCTCGATGTCAGACAAGTCTAGCCTCGGGTGCGTCTGCTGCACGGCACAGATCTCGGTTGCTCTAGAAAAGTATCAGTGCTGTCAGATAACCTGCCCTCTACAGAGGCACCATTGTCCCAGAGTGAAACCAAAATCCTACACCTCACCAGAAGCTCTCTAAAACTCCCTCTACCACTCAGACATGGTGCCGTTTATCAAAGCTGGGAGGGAGGGCGGCAAGAAATGATCATGCAGCTCTCACGGCCCAGACCAAAAAGTCATATTTCCAACAATGGCTGCAGCAGATGGAAGTCTGGGAAGGTCGTCAGAGGACCAGCAAGACACAGCAGCAGCAGTAGTAGCACAAGAGGCCACTCTGGAGCTAAAACGCAAACTGGAGATTCTAGCATTACACAGGATCATAACCTATATTTCACTACCGACGTCCATTTAATCCCAGAGAGTGGGCTTTAATGAAAAGAAAAGGCATGGTTTTCTGAAAGTGATGGAAAGAAATTGATGACTGATGAGGGAAGGTGGTTTGTTAGATCCCAACACAATGCAGAGGGGAAAGCACTTAGTCAGGATTCTGAAACGCACTGCAGGAGTGATATTTCACATTTAAATGCAGAAATGATGGAGCTGGACTTCACCTACATATATCTTATCTTCCAATCTCATTCTGTTCGAGGATTTAAAGAACTCATTAACTCTGAAAAAGCATATTGATATAAGTGGGTTATCCTGTGCCCAAAGCAAGCCGGGGAGCCTCGCATTAGGGATTAAGGACTTAGCCGGCGACATGCCCCTGAGATTAGTTAGGTTCTTTCACAGGTTAACTCACAGCCCAGATAGAGGGGCTCTCATGCAGGTTCACCTCATATGTGTGCTTTGGCAGCTTAGAAAAGCAACATTAAAAAGGTAAAAGAGTTTAGAAACATTTAAGTGCACAATAAAACTCTACAGTACATCTTCAGTCAAAAAGAGAAGAGAATTGATTCCCAGACCATTTAGCATTTAATCTGGGAAATAAATCACCACAGTTATTACTTGCGGTTGGCTGCTGGGTGAAGCTGTGGGCATTATTTACAACCTCCCCACCGATGATGACAGTTAATAAACTGGGCATGCCAGCGCGCGGTACGAGCAGCTTTTCTATTATTCAGCAGGTCCCGTCTGACTCCCACAGAAGCCATCACACCCTGGCAGGCTGTCGCCGAGAGGCGTACTGACAGGTGGGCTTCCTGTGAGAGGCTGCTCACTGCCAAGTGCATTATCAAATATGAAACTCATTTCCAAAAAGGCCTTAACATCATCCCCTGCAACTAGCAGGCCAGCTAAACGACAACCTAATAAAAACAGTGTGTTTATTTCCCACGTATGATTATCATTCATCACCTTTGAGATCAAAACACAATGCTTAATTCATTTCTTAAGACTTTTTCCCGCTGACACCACCCTCCAACCTCTTTGAAATCACTCTCACCACAGCCCCATGCACACTGTTTCAGCATGTGGAGACATCTTGACAGGTCTGCCTTGCCTAGCTACAGTTGCTAATCTACAATTGGACAATCACTGTTCAGGGGAGGGGTTAGGCGCGCTGTCAGTTGAAAGGTGATGAATTAGCGCGTGTTCATGCGTGTACACATTTCAAATCCGCTAATAGTTTCATACCGGTATCAGCGATGAAGTGAGGGCTGTTACTGTGACAATGAGGTGTTCTCTCTCTTCAGCTCATTGATCCATGCATGGCGACTGGGAAAATGTGTACTTTTCAGGATGTCCCGAGAGAGCCCCCAAACACAGGACAATATGCACAAAGTGTTTATTTTTCACCCATGATCTCCATCGGTTTCCAGTTTTTCTCAACTTGAAAATCTTTTGCCACTTCTTTGTGTAAACAGCTGACCAGATGTTCTCACTTGCTCCCTAGCAACAAAAGCACTTTCAGGTCAAACAGACTCTACTAATATAGATCGAACTGTCGTCTGTCCCTGAAAACCATGTATCTCCCGGTTGGGTGATTTTAAAATAAGTCGAAGGATTACATGCTCCTTTGTGGGCTGAGAAAATTATCCTTCTTCTTAAGGCTTATAAAACCCTTTCAAAACCCTTTGGATTAACTCAGAAATGCATTGTCACTAAGCTTAGATCAAAACTGTTTGTCTTTCTTTTTGTTTTGACATTTTAGACATACTTTGTTGTCACTGGAAAGCGATATTATATTACAGTACCTCGTGTACTGTACAACATTAAGTTTTAAGAAAGTTAAAGATATCATATTGTCCGACACACACACACACACACACACACACACACAGACAGGTTCAGTCAGCATTAGCAATCCTTCATTGTTCTGCCCACACAGGAAAATACCTCAGATTTTCAAAATAAAAAAAGGTGTCTAATGTCATTATGCGTAATGTTGTCATAAAATCCAGACTTAATTCACTTACACATATTGTTGTGTTTTTACAGATATCGATCCAAATGTCACTGAGACATGATCAGCCCACCAGTGACATCAACATCCAATAGAGGGCCAAACTTCTGGGTTCTGGTGCAGAAGTGAAAAACTTCAACCTCAACGCTACAAATACAGCCTTTGGAGACTTTGTCAGCATTATGTTGTTCGACTTGCTTCATATGTTTAGACAAGAACAGCAGTTTTTGGAAAAAACTCTTATATTGCTGTTAGTTTTTAGAAAAATAGAGGTTGTAAGTTCACTTTTGACATTAATGTCATGAGAGTGACCATCTTACAAGTGTGTTTGTCTTGAAACCATAACTTGAAAAAAAGTATTTCAAGCAGTGAAGGATTTTGTTTTGAGCAGCAACACACTGTGGCACCAAAAACGAATGTAAGTAGTTATCAAGATGCAAAGCAACAGTCATATCCAAGCATTTGTTATTTGGCTTTTTCAGTTTGGAGTTTTGTCGTCATAAAAACGTAATTTGAGTTTGACATCTTGTTCAAATCAAGTTTGACAATTGTTGGACACGGTGTGCCACATAGAAACGGCTGTCTTAGCCCCGGGCCAAAAACAATAACCAACAACAACAACAACAACTAAAACTGTCAGACCATATGGCGGAACTGGCATTTCCCAGAAAAAGGAAATTGGATCAGTCGCTAAAAAATGAACAGTAATTAAACCAAATTGTACTGCATAGCGTGACTATCATTACAGCTGCTCATTTCTAATCTTCTCTGGTCTTAATAAAATTCTAAAATCCTTATTTACTGTGGGAGACTTGCTGCTGCATGAAATATGCACTGTCTAGTTTGTTTGGAAGCCCAGAAATATTTAGGGACTCTGTCTTTTTGGCTCACAAACACTTTTGATTTGTTATGGTTCTCTGAAAACCGGCACTTGTTGTTTCTTGTTGGCGCAGACAGTAAAGATGCAACTTGCACGTGCGCTGTTGACACTGAGCTGCGCTTATCTGCTTATAAGGAGGAACAACACGGCCATGTCTGTGGGCAATAATGATTCATGGGAATAGGAAGTTAAAGACATTCGGGAGTAAAGTGATACTTCTGGTCACTTTCTATCCTGACATCTGGCCTGTAAGAGGTCTGAGTCACCCGAGCTACATGTGGAATATATTGAAATATACGTTTTTAATCTTACACTAACATTTAATTAAATCACTGAGATGCAGCATCTAATCTATCAACTATTGCTTTGGCCTACAGGGAGGTGTTCATTTAGAGATTGAAATTCCAGCTATTAAAAGAGAAAGAGTTGTGCAAGAAGGCATTGAAGTAACAGTCAAAACACCGCCGTGTCATTTAGAAAATAAGATTTCTGTGACCTTTACTTCAGGGCCAAAAGACAGCACTGGAACGAGTTGAGCAGGAGAAACCAAGAAACCTGTTCCTGCTACTTGTATCATTTTACGCAAACAAGATGAAGTGACTGTCTTCACATTTTTGATCTAATTTCCTTTGAGGACAAGACGCACAAAGGATAACATGCACCAGTTGTTTTATTGTGTTAGACGATGCTCAACAGAGAAAAAGAAAAAGAAATACGTGTCAACAGGGGGCAACGGGAAAAGCAAATCTCAAATGAGAAAATGTCAGTCATTGATGTTTTGTGTATAGGAAAGGGTTAATAAATGAGCTTTTTGCTGTGTGTTTTAAGGTGACAGCATTGTCCCCATTATAATTCTAATTTTGCCTACAAATAGGTCAAGCACTTAAGAGAGAAATGCTCACACACTGCAGACGAATATATCTAAATAGAAAAGGAGGGGGGAAAGAAACATTAAGGGACTAGAAAAGAGGCCAGTAAATTGCACAATCCACACACCCTTCCTGCAGCATCATCACCAAAATGGTGCAAAATTGCGTACTTTGGGTGCCAGAGATGCGTTTTCTAATTGGCCAGTCAATCACAACTTTTCCGCAACACACGCACACGCGCGCACACACACACACACACACACACACACATTTACACACGCGCGCACACACACACACACACACACACGCGACCGTATTCCACAACTTTCCCACATTGATACTGAACGCTAAACTTTACCGGAGCCTCTCTGTAGCTTTTTTATTTTTTTTAAACCAGCTCCCAGGCTGAACGTCGAGCCCGTTGAGAAACTTTTCTCCCACGCCGGATCTAGTTTCTCGGAGGTGTTTGTGATTTCTCGGAGGTTTCTGTAAAATGCTGGACGTCCAACCAAAGAGAAAGCCGAAAGACCAGCCACGTACAAGTCGCAGTAGCTCCCCTGACACAGCCTGCCCTACCTTTCTTTTCCGCCGGAACGCAGCAGCCCGAACAGAGCAGAGAGGTGAGGCTGATCCACTTGAGAAAACGGGTGGTTGCCATCGTGTTTTTGGAAGCTCCCGGCGAGAAGGTGTCACTCCATGCCAAGCGCACGCGATATTCCGCCTCTATCAAAACCTTTAGGTCGTTCTCTCTAAGCTGAAGACTTCCCCCCCCCCCTTCTCTGGGTAAAAGTCAAACTTTGACAGCTCCTCCTCCTCTCAGCTATCTCCGGCGGTCCGAGCTCGTGCGGCGCGAGGACAAACTACTGCTCTGACGTCAGCGAGAGGGAGGATAGATGCGCGTCTCGAAGTGCTCAGGTAGAGTCGGCGCGGGTGCTTTTTAGAGATCACAAATCACCCTATGCTGTCATGTAGTGCCCATATTTTCAGGGCATTGACGTCTAAAGTATGGAAACGTAAACGTCGCTTCTATTAAAAGTCCTACGGCGTGCAAAAAAACCCACATTTGCCTCTCAGTGATTGTTGAAGAACTCGTTAAACTTCCTTAAAAAGTTAGGACCGAAGACAAGTGCTGAGCAGTTAAAATATATATTTTTTCATATATCTCTGGATAAACCACGTACTTCAAACACTTGGCTTTCCTGTACTGCAATTTCTTGTTCCTTCAGCCCACGTACACGCTGATACAGATATAAAGGCAAAAAACTAATATCGGCCGATATATCGGTCCACCTCTACATCTCTGTCTTACAGTAAGTTGAGTGTTTGGCACTACTTGCTACGAGTTACTAAACAAACTCAAAAACGTGAATATTAGCTTTAAAAACACTGAATTAAATGAGTGCCTTCTCTTTCCGCGATTAGTAGTGATAGTTCAGAGTGAGCTAGTGGTATTCAGAAGTTGCCCGTGGCAACTAATTATTTTTCTATAGGGAATTAGGCTTTTGATGTAAGCATGTGAATAAAAAGTCACAAAAAAAAAAAAGAACTAATACATGTTTCGATTAATTAGCAGTAACAAACGCAGCAGGCCTTTTTCCGGGTGTATCTAATAACATTTAACATTGGCCCTGTTCCATTAAGTGCCCCATTCAAGTAAGTGAGCATGAGCACAATATCAACAGAACCAACCTAAGTTGAATTCTTTTTTTTTTATATCATTAATTACAACTGTGCTTTTCCTGATATGTCATGAGTTTTTGTTGGACTGTCACTTTCTAATGCACCAAAATCTGATGTAAGTGTCCCTGCAACTATTTTAGATGAACACCATAGAAAGTTAGAGGAAAGGAGGATGGTGTCTCATTCGGTATGTCAAACCTAACTTCTGCAGGTTTCATAAAAACTTGCCCATAAACAGCAAAGCTCAACAGTCAGTTCTGGCATCCCGACAAAACCTTTCACCCTTATTTATGAATTTGGCCTGTAAACAGCAAAATCAACTTTTCACCCATATTTATTTGTAAAAAGGCAGTCCTCACTCTGTGTGTCATACAGGGGTTGAATAGACGAAATGTCTAGACTTTTGACAGAGTATCTGTCTGATTGGAGCCGCGTGTAATTGGATGTCAAGCTGTTTAAATGTGTTTGTTGTTGTACACAGATCAGACTCTATGGGGACAGGAGTGATAGAAATCATTTTTCACACTGGTGTTTATTTCATTACCGCAGCCTAATGGCTCAGAAAACCGTCTTTGCTCGTACTGTTGGAGGAAGAGGTTATTGTGTTGGGTGAAATTATGACCATTTTCCTCGAGGAGGAATTACCTAATGTGAGGCTAACGTTTCACATGAGACTGCACAGTAAGCTATTTTCAGTGTGCTGTGGATGCACTGCAGCTGTCAGTTTGACTGCTCTAACTGTTCTGTACTGTCATTGGGAAAGCAAAAAAAATAAACCCAAAAAACTATTCCTAGCTTTTGTCATTTCAGTAAGTCAGGGGGAAAATTGTAACCGAGAAAGTTATTTCCTGCGCAAAGTTACGCATTTTAAGGAGGATCAAGAGCGGTCAAAGATTGCAGTTTTACTTCTAGTGAAAATCAATTTTCAGCTTCACTTTAGGGTCATGTATCTGAAACAACTCAGGGTTTGGTTTAAGATGCTTTGAAGCAAAGGTTTGCTACATACTAAGTCACAATGGAGGCTTGTTAAAAGAAAAGAAAAGGGGGGGGGGAAACCACCTTAGCCTTTCACCAGCGCCCGATTTCCACACCACTGGTCAATATCTCAATTATTAACACAGTAAGAAAGAAAGAAGTCACAGTGGTTACAGTGGTTCAAATCACCATCCATCGCTGTCCTGAGGCTCTGTGCGTTCTGCGCAGCCCTACCCAGAGCCTCACACCACAGCTGTCTGTCAGCCAAGCAGAAACACTAAACAAACACAGAATAATGGCCAGACCACAGGGGATTCAAAAGACGGAGTTAGACAAAAGGACCAGACAGGGAAGAAGAAAGTGTGTGAAAGAGCAGCGAGAGGAGAGATGACAGCTACTGGCTGGCAAACTAATTCGTGTCTCACCTTGCAATATTCTCACATTTTCTGTCTCTTATGTTCAGTAAGTGCTGGTATTCAGTACCTGAAGGAACATTTTGCATTAGCAGTACCTGTTAAATAATGCAGCTCATATTTGAAACTCAAGTTCTTTCAGGTACAGTAAAAGCCAAACAATATAAGACACACCTTCTAAGAGGATAAATGTGTTCAGAAAGAGTCTTATTAAGCGGCTCAGTGAGGCAGAAAGGTTATGTGACCGTGTTCTGAGCGGAGATGACTCGTTTTCCTGAAGGTCTGAGGTCTGATCTACATGACAGGGCCCAGATGGACCAGCCACATCTCAGTACATTTTTCTGGGGGTGGAAACGTGCACAGCGAAGAACCAACCCCCACTAACAACATGACCATTCAGAGTGTTTTTCACAAAGTAGAGATGGCAGAAAAGAAGAAGAGCACAACATATGGGATCATATAGGCGCAACATCTGCTGCATCCAGTCAAATAGACGTCTCAAGAGCTCTGTTTCAGAAAATAAACATGAGAGATCCACCGTCGGTATCACATGAATAAGTGGGACTGCGACAACATTATATCACAACAATAATTCTGATTTGGAAAAATTGTGATAAAAGTGATCTTGATTAAAACGCACAACACAGTGCATCCAAAGCGAGTTACAGCCCAGAGAGAGAAAGAAAAGAAACACAACATCAGCATACAAGCAACTTTCTGTTCGAAAATCCCCTCGATCCTAACAACATCATGGGAATAGAAAGCATGATAAAAACTGAACTTGTTCAAACATATATTTGTTTGAACTTTTGTAGGTACGGTAAGTATTACATTTTTGCCCAGAGAAACAAATAATCTTTTTTTTATTATTAATTATTAATTTAAAAAATGTAAACCTGCTGGAGCCTGGAAAAATGACAACACCTTTTTATGGAGCCACTAAACTGTAGGTTGTACTCAGTTACAGTATAGATAGATAGATAGATAGATAGATAGATGTACTTTATTGATCTCATGAGGGAAATATTGTTTCCAAAATTGATCAAATAAAACATACAAAATTCAATGTTCAATTTAAAATGTCCCTGCTGTGTGTCTCTGCTCTATTTTAGGCACTTGTCATGGCTGCCATATCTCTGACAAGTGAGATAAGACGTGGAATGGATGTGACTGAATCTGTAAAAGCTTTAACAATATCTTTCTAAATCCTGTTTTCGGTGGTATGGTCGAAAAGCTTCAGGCGTTCAGAACAAACTGTCAAGCACCAATTAATTAGGTTTAATTAGAGAAGCCAGCGAGATTACCTTGTATCTCACCATCTGCCCCCCTAAAGGAAATTCTCCTTCAGCTAAACTTAAATAGTAAAGGCAAATATTTGAATACATGGATTGTTGTTTTGTAACAGTGACACACACACACACAGTTTGTTTTCTCTTCCTGTGAAGAGCGATGAAACATGTACATGTCTCACTGGTCTGGTTTTTACCGTTTCCTGTCAAGGCCCCGGGTCTTTGGCTCTGAGCCATGTTCGCTTGCCAGAGCATGTGGTCTCCATGGCAGCCCATTGGGTTACATAGTAAACACCTCAAAGTAAATGAATGAACCTGTTTTAATCCAATAGGAATCCCTTTCTCAACTTCTCAACCGGACACGTCCTGTTTCATAACATGGAACACCTTGTTTGCAGTTATGAGTAATGTGAATTATTTCCTGAAGGTCTTGCGTGTTCAGGTTTCAAAGGTAATTTGGATTCAGCAGGTTCTCTACAAAAGCCAAACAGACAGCAATAAAACTAAACTTGAAATATCAAGTGAAAATTTCAAGCAAATGGTAAGAAATGTTAAAAGAAGATGCTGATTTTGCAAGTGTGAGTGCATGAGGCGGGTCTTTCTGCAGTTTTCAAGGATTCAAGGGTTTCATTTTTCCACACAATATGTGTATTGTAAATATGTGTAAATGCAGTGTGGCATATTCATCAATTAACAATCATTATTAGAGATAATTGTCTTTATGATGAGTTTGCTTCGTGTTTATTTGAGGATCTTTAAAGGGGCTGCCATGGATTCTCCCTCAGGTGTCCTGTGGGTGTTCCTACCTGTTTGGTCCCTAGTCATCTAGAGAAAATATGGGCATCAGACTTGTGCTTGAACAAGATAACAATTCACCATCAGGCGTCTGCGATTCCCAAAGCCGTTGCCATGGTTCTCTTTTGGTAAAGGGCCGTCCATTCCATCACATTCATTCGAATTAGATGATGAGAAAATGCCCCCAAATGCAGGAATCCCTGAGTCATACAAAGGGGGAATAAAAGGGATCGGAGGAGTGACCGTTAGCAAACTGGCTGCAGATTTTACATTGGACTGAACTCCCCAAAAACCCCAACAACTGCCAAGCCACAAATGTGTCCGCTTGGCAGATGATATTCATTCCAACTCTCTCTTGTACAAGTGATTGATAGAATGAGACCATGGGTGTAATCAGCTAAAATGTAGATTTCTCTGAAGGTAGCCACACTCTTTCCAGGAGGGGGGGGGGTCTCAGATTCTGAGTCAGGAGCCACTGTTCTCCTACAGCAGGCGGTTAAGATAGCTCCTTTTTTAAATGCTCGGTCCATTTACACTGACACACTTTAAGGCTGAAATGTTAACTAGGCCGCTCGGTTTCCCCGTGATGCAATGGATGGAAAATGTTAGCATGTTATTTCTGTTATCAATTCCAGATTTATTTGGCATATTAGTGCCCAAACCAATCACCCAGGCCTCTCTCCTGGATGCACCGCCGTGTGTGTTTGACAGCGATTCTGTCGCGAGCTCCTTCCCATTGTGCCCTTTCTGCCTGTCATATCAGATCAATGTCAGATCAATTTCTCGGCTCATTAGTTCACGCGGGGAGGACTCGGGTTCCTGTGTGTGCCTTGTGTTCCTCGGAGGTTTGCGAGGGAGAAAAAAACGTCGACCGGCCACTTTCCCTTAATGAAACACCGCCATCGCGTGGCTCGCTTGCTCGAGGCAGGCTCTTGTATCATATCCGGGCTATTTAAAGAGTGCAGGAATGTCTTGGGAAGCGGTCCGGTCGTCTGTCCGGGGTCTTCGGGCCAGAGATCAGCGCAGGGGCAAACTACGGGACAGATGCTTTAAAAGAAATGGGGCACAGTTAGGCTCATGGCCAGCTTTCGTCCTGACGTCCAGCATGATATGATGATGAAGATCACATGATTGATTTATAGATAGATGCACTTTATTGATCCCGTGAGGCAAATTTAGTTTAGTTGTCACGTATCCATTATTAAAAAGGTGCAGGCTATATTTATTTTATATTTATATTATTATATGCAATATATGTAATATAATACACTATTATATGATGCTTTGGCATCAGCAGAGGCTACAGCAGTCCATGATATGGATCTGGGCCTTTGTTTACTATATCAGAAATGCAAGATCAACCCATCGTAACTGCACGCGCGCGCTTCAGATCGCTCAGAGCCGTGACCTTTGGAATGTAAAAGTCCAACGTACAGGCGGTTCCGGAGCCGGCGTGTTCGTCTCTCGCGCACTCTGTAGGGCAGCTCTCCTGATGCTGCCAAGCGGCGCTGCGCCGTGTGAGAAATCAAAGCGCAGGCGTCGAGTCGGGAGGGAGCCTATCTTGCGCAGACTGGTATACTGTACATGGCCACTGATGCTGCCGGATAGATGTAGCGCCGGGTGTAAATAAGAATGGCGAGGGCAGCGGGTCTAAATCGCCGCGTTATCTCCGCTTGACATCGGAACATTTTACGCCGCCGTCGGGATTTTACACACACACACACACACACACACACAAAAAAAACAAAACAAAAAAACGAGTGGCCCTTTGCTCGATTTCATCTGAATCCCGCCTTGACAGCTCGCCTGATGGTTTTCGTTTGACACAAGAGCCAAAGCAGACGGGCGGCTTCTTCTAATAAACACTCGGGAAAAACAGGTCATTATGACCTTAGTATCCTCCAGTAAAAGAAAACCATCGGATTGCTTTTACGCGGCAGCTTTCTGCTTGCATTTTTTGCTTTGGATTTCGTGTGCCGTGTCCGGAGAAGAGGATCATCAGTTCAGCGTTGAGGTAAGATAAATGGCCTTCCCTCCCTGCTTATCATACATGACCGAGCTCTCTCCTCCACATCATCTGCCTCAGAGAAAAACATGTATATGTATATATATATATATATATATATATATATATATATATAAATAAATATATTTACCTATGTGTGTGTGTGTGAGTGTGTTGACTCCCTACGCTATCCGGGGGTTACAATTACCATAACGCATAACACAGATACATCGTAAGCCTATCAGGACGTCTCGCGCACTTAACGGCGAAAATATCGAGCATCCCTCATTTGTGGAGTGCAATGAAACAGAGGGATGCTCGTTTTCTCACACTGCGGTCCACGAGCCGAGCCGCTCCAGCCCACCGAGCCCAAACGTGCAGCCCAGATGCGATCGCGCTCAGAGCGGTGTATTTTAACAGAGACGTCCTGCGGCGTCATGTTTTCATTGCAAGATGTGGTTCTGCGAGTGGCCCACGTTAAGGCAGCCGTGCTTTGGCAGCATCGTTGTGTTGGAGGAGATGAAACATGTCAGTGGAGTTGTACAAGTTGCATAATAGGATTAGCTTTATTTTATGTTTTTTGTACCTATTAATTGATGTCATTTTCATCCTCACCTCAGGCTCCCCTCCCACCACTCGGAAGAAATTAAACGTTGAGGCGGACGCACGCACGCACGCACACACACACGCACATGCACATCATTATTCAATTTTATGGCTCATTGAAATCTTCCCAATATCTCTGAGATCTGTGAATTTGAACAAAAACAACACAAACAGGAAGCACGCCCACAGAAGAGAGGGGGAAAAAGGGGATAAACAAGGCGTTTAGCTCAGCAGAAAGAGGGATAGAGGCAGATGGGGGAGGGATGGACAGAGGAGAGAGCTAGTCAGATTAGCTAGCTGGAGTATATCTCATAGGCTGTGTGGCGATGAGGAGGCAGCTGGTTTGCGTGTGGACAGCTGTGGGTAGCATGGGCGCCGCGTGGCAGCTCAGCTCCAGGATTGAGTCTGACAGTGACCCCTGGATGATGCTCGGTCTCACTTCTCCCCTCTGTATCAGGCCACGCGCTGGTTTTGTAGGGCAAGAGGAGGCAGGGCCACACAGTCCCGCACATGTACACTGACCTGCAGCCGCAAGACACAAACACTGACTAAGGTCACCAGAAGGGATTCAAATGCAAACAGTTGCGCTGAAGTCCAGAGAGCCTCTGAGCAAATATACACAGACATATTTAAACCTAAACCACTGCTGGATGGACCATTTGTGCAAACAACAGATTATTTACATGCAAATTCTACCTCATTAAAGCTTCAAATCGTTTCATCCACACCGTCACGTTAAATATAGATTTAACCACAACAGCTCATTCAGAGTGCAGCTGGTTTTCTTGCGATAACACAAAAGCATTGTAGCAATGGTTAGTCACCTGATAGTCTTTTTGTGAGACGTGGAGTGAATGACACACAGCCATAGTCCCATTGATTTTTATTATGGGATCGGCCACTTACTGGGAAAAACTGGGTAGGGTAACTCAGCAAACAATACTTTGTCCTCATTAAACAGCTACTGCTGTGGTGCCCTTGAGCAAGGTACCCGGACCACTGCGGTGGAGGAAGGACTCAAAGCATTAAGTGAAATATGAATGCTGCAGAACAGCTAATGGGAAGACATAAGAATTTCTCTGATAGCCTTTCACTTTTGATGTATTGCACTCAACACAACAGCTCGGCTGAACAAGCTCGCAAAAATGTGAATGTATGACGTCCTGGATGCGTTTTTGCACGTCACCTCCTACTCCGTCTTCGCATCTTTCCTCTTGTTTTGTCTTCTAGTTTTCTAGAAGGTCTAAAACAAGGCTTAAAATAGCCACAACACGAAGGCTCAAATCTTTCTTCTTCTTCTTCTCCTCCGGCAGGGATGGCTACAGAGGTATGGCTACCTTCCCCGCACAGAACCGGGAATGTCTGTCCTGCGCTCGGCCCAAACCATGCACTCAGCCATTGCTGCCATGCAGCGCGTCTATGGTCTCAATGTCACCGGGACACTGGATGAGAAAACCAAGGGGTGAGCATACACACACGGACACGCTCAGACGCTTTCTCAAGCCGCTGATGTCACATTAATGAAAAATGCTCCCCCCATTCATTTAAAATGCAGAAGGAATGCCTATCAATATTTCAGTGAATTAGTGAAGGACAGAAATAGAGATGTTCATTTCACCCCCCATCACCTCGCCTGAAACATCCTCAGGTGAAGTTTTTAACACTTTTCCTTCTTCTCATTTTGCATGGTGATGCAGTGATATCACGCTGAGGTGAGAATTAATGTTTTGCCTATGCAGTATGCGTGTTCTGTACTTGTGACGATCTGGTGTGGTATGAATGAGACGCACAGAGCTCTTGACTTCCTCTCCACCCTCATTGATACAATGATTGTAGACTTGTATCAATGACTGGAGTTTGGAGTAGTTTAGTGGTTTTGTGCACATTTGCTGCCGTGATTATCTGACACCTGACAGGAAGAGAACGACTGAGTTCACTTCACGGTGCTTTATGTTGTCTTGTGATGTTGTTTGCATCCCAACTTTAATTTAGCAAACTAGAGTCACCCTCTTTTCTTCTTCTCTTCTCTTCTTCCTCTTCTTCCTCTTCTTCTTCTTCTTCTTCCCTTCTCTTTTCTTCTCTTCTTCTCTCCTTCTTCTCTCTTTCTTCTTCTCTTCTCTTCTCTAAGTTGGATGCAGAAGCCTCGCTGTGGAGTTCCGGACAAATTTAAAAGTGCTTCGAGGTCAAGGAAGCGGAGATACGCGCTGACAGGACAGAAGTGGCAGCGTACACACATCACCTACAGGTGAGAGATAGTGGAGGCAGTTGTCATAGCGACCATTGAGTTTAGCGGCGGATATTGTAGGGGTTCAGATGTGCCAGTGTTAATTTTCTCAGCTCTCCTCTGTCTCTCATCTCCTCCTCTTTAACCAGCTGGGATCACATGCTCTGTGTTGTCATAGAGACTGCTCAAATGCGTCATTTATGTGGGGGCACATTCACAAAAATATAGTCAACTTCACACATCCAAAATAACACATACTCACAGGCTCATGTTTACTTTCCAGTGTATAAATAGTTTGCTGGAAAAAATGAAAAACGGGATCAGGCTGTAATTTTAACCCTCTTCCATTCATTCTTTTCTTTTCATGAAACAAAACAATCAATTTTAGCTGAGTAGCATGAAGATTGAAGGCTTTCCTCTCCCTCATATGAAACAGTTTGAAAATCCTGATTGTAAATTGTCCGTAATCTCAGCAGAAATATTCAAACTCTCATCTTATCTTGCCTGATTAAGCTGCAGCTTTTAATAGGTTCTGAGGAGAACTGATAAACGGGACTCTGGCACAACTGCAAATTGACAGGTTACAGCAGTAATAGACGATAACACTGTCAATTTATTCAAATCCTTCCTTCCTCCACGAATTTGAATTGATGAGCCACCTCTCCTAATGGAATGTCAATCAGTGCTGAGCCAGTGCTGCTGCTGACTGCACTTTATTCATGAAAATGAGTGGAGAGAGAAGGGGAGAAGATTTTCCATTCCTCACTGCCTGCCAGGGACTGATAACGACTGCTGTGTTAAAAGTTCAGTAAAAGCTGCTGGGCTTGAAATAGTTTTGTCAAATGCAACTTTAGTGTCTCCTCATTTTGAAAAGTAAAAATGTTCACTTGAAATTAATGGGATAACGAGGCACTGGGTTGATGCAGTATGTATTGGAGTTCCCCTTCTCCTGAATGTTTTGTTGCCTCTAGTTTTAAATGATGTATGATTGCTGAACCATTCACATCTGTGTTTTTTACTACTGTGAACACAATATGTAAACTAGCACCGGCAGAGAATTATCTCAGCCTCATAGCCTTTGCTTTATTTCTTTCCACAGCATAAAAAATGTCACACCAAAGGTGGGCGCCCGGGAGACTCACGATGCTATCCGGCGGGCGTTTGATGTGTGGCAGGGTGTGACTCCCCTACGCTTTGAGGCCGTTCCGTACAGCGCCCTGGAGACTGGCAGGCGTGACGTGGACATCACCATCATCTTCGCTTCGGGTTTTCACGGCGACAGCTCACCCTTCGACGGGGAGGGGGGATTCCTTGCCCACGCCTATTTCCCAGGCCCAGGCATAGGAGGGGACACGCACTTTGACTCAGACGAGCCCTGGACCCTGGGGAACCCCAATCACGATGGTATGTGAAAGAGAGTGCGGGTGTAAACCTACATCTAGGTAGGCTAAAATAATAATAAATCTGACAAATAAGGACTGATGGAAAGCAAATACTGGAAATACAGATGGCTGGGCAGGAGGGCAATATGACAGAGATGGTATCACAGGGCAGGGTATGAGGGATGCTTAACCAAAAACAAAAGAATGCAGAGATGTCTTTGATTGGGCTGTGCTCTGTAAAGACGCATCACCCCATCTGTCAGGATTTGGATGTTTTTTTCCTGCATAATAAGCCCTTCAGATGACAGGATAGAAAGCTCGACTATTTTAAGACATTGGTTGCTGGCACATGATTATGGCTATTCTGTTTTTAGTGAATGTGATGTAGCTCAGTGGTACGCTTCAAGGGAGGTAAAACAGAACCAGATATACATTACATCCATACCATTACCGTTGTCTTGTATTGTCTTTGTGTTATGGTATGTTATTGTGAGTATATTAGGTAAAGTTTGGTTAGTGTATTATTGGTTATATCATGTTGGATTGTGCTGTTCACTGCTATGTTATGTTATGTTATGCTATGTTATGTTATGTTATGTTATGTTATGTTATGTTATGTTATGTTATGTTATGTTATGTTATGTTACGTTATGTTTTGTTTTGTTTTGTTTTCTTGTTGTTGTTTTATGTTATTATGGGTATTTTGAGTTAAGTGAGATGAGTTAGTATGGATTATGTTATGATATATTATATTATTCTGGGTATATTAGGTTAAGTTAGGTTATTATGTGTTATGGCTTCTCATGTTCATTTTATATGATGTTATATTATGTTAAATGTTATGTTATGTTAATGCTATTATGGATATATTAGTCAGATTAGTTAGTACGGGTTATATTGTTATGTTGTGGTGTGGTGTGTTGTTGGTTAAATTAGGTTAGGTTACGTTGGGTTATGCTATGTTAAAAAACGTGCGCTATTATGGGTACATTAGGTAGGTCAGATTAGTTAGGGATGTGTGGTTATAGGTACATTACGTTACGCTGCGTTGTTTCATCTCATGTTATGTCATGGGTAGTGTTTATAATAGGTTAAAACAGGTCAAGTTATTTTGGATTATATTATAACATACAACAGTGGCCACATAACATGTAATGTGGGCCACCCTGTGGATTCTGGTATGGTGCAGAAGACCAGAGAGGGAGATAAGATGCCTTTCTTAGCCGTGCATCTACACACACTTTAATTACCCTACTTACAGGGCGCCAGGTTTGTCAGAGCACCACCAGGCTACTTCACTAATAAACATGTGCCATACACTTACATTTTATCCTCCCATTAGTGGCAGAGGATGGTAACAGCTCATCACATCACATTGTGTTTCTTCTGGGAAACTGCTTGCCCCCCCCCCCCAAAACCCTTTCCCTCTACTGTTCTCATACTCCAATGGTTATTGTCTCAGACAATAATTGTCTCAGACTCCCATGTAAATTCATGTTCACCCTTGCAGTGTCCCATGGTTATCCATGTGGAGTGCTGAGGCTGATTCTGAAAAGCTACTGTCATAGTGTATGTGTCTGGAAAGCTGTGCAACCTTTAATGGGCTTTCACAGCGGTGTAATTGTAAATGTTGCATGTTGACATGTGTGCTAATGGTAGCTCCGGCCTGTCTCCTGGGAGTCCTTACGGGACATTTTTGGTTAGGTGGAAGAGGCTGGTTGTGTTGGATAAATGGAGGAGGGGGAGGTGTAACCTTTTAGATGATGGCTGAGGGTCAGTGGTTGTTTTGTGCAGTGCTGCTGGCAGGAGTGGATATCATGTTTTAAAGGGCAACAATCTCCTGGGGACAGCTTCAGTCACAAGCTGTACATAAATGGTGTACTTCTTTCTAAATCAGGTTGACACCATGAGCTGAGTGCTGACCATAGACACTAACCGCGACATTTTTCTTTTTTTCATTTGTCTGTGTTTGAATGTGATACGAACTAGTCCCACAGTGTTTCCTTGTGCTATGCCGACATTTGTAAGTGCTCAGGTGCATTATATGAACGTGTGTTTGTACTTCACCGTTCTCTGGTGCCCTGGGCAGCAACGTGAGCAACGTGAGTTCCCTGTGCTCTCCGTGAGCTGTGGCTCACATGGGGCACATCTTCTCTCATGGAGCAAAAGAGGAAAAGTGCTCATGCTTTGCAATTTACCTTCAGTAATCTATACTTGCACTACACTGGTTGCACCACATTAGCTCAATGGAAGTTCTGGACCAGAGGGCTGCACGTAATGATTATTTTCATTGTTGATTAATCAACCGGTTTTTTGTCAGTTGGGTGTTTATTGGTTTGTCCATAAAATGCCAAAAGATAATGACATCACAAGTTCTGAGAGCACAAAGTACTTAAGGGTATGTTTTGATGTGTTTCTGTGCTTATCACGTTCTGTCTCTTGTGTGTGTGAGTGTGTCTATACATGGGTGTATGTTTTCTTCTTCTGTTTCATTACGACACACATATAGTCACATATCTTCACCTCTTATATGTGCTGTACAGTATGTCACATGCTAATGTGATTTTGTGTTTTTGCAGTCACACAATGCCCTCTTCCCCTCTCCAGGTAACGACCTGTTCTTGGTTGCGGTGCATGAGCTGGGCCACGCCCTTGGTCTGGAACACTCCAACGACCCCACTGCTATCATGGCTCCTTTCTACCAATACATGGACACAGAGAACTTCAAACTACCTCACGATGACCTACAGGGCATCCAGAAAATCTATGGTAACCCTCTACCTCATACATTAGTCTCTCTCTTTTTAGTCTGTAACTGTGCAAAGAAAAACATTGCTTTTAACTTAGTTTTTCTGTAAATTCTTGTAGTTGGACAGTAGTTAGATCGAGCCCTTTAGAGCAACGTTTCATGTGTATTATATTATTCCAACACTTTATTGAAGCTACGTTATAGAAGATTATAAATACCGAAGCCCTGAATTTAATTGGTCACTATTACAAATGATGATGCAACATTCAGTTATGTTGAGTTGAATGCCAGTAAACACCATTTGTCAGCTGTTAAAGACGACAGCCAACAGGCCTTTTCAAAGCAACATGAGTCAACTAACAGAGCTCCAAAGAGGCCAAATCATCTGTGCCAAAAATTAAAGATGCGTTGGTCGAAAAACTGTAAACTTCTTCAATATCTCAATGGGGAGCGTCTCATAAATAGTTCAATCTTACCAACACAGATAAAGATGTTTAGACAAAAGGGAACAGAATGTAAGGAGTATGAAATACTATGTGCCTTTTTAGGTCCACCAGATAGAGCACCACAGCCTACCAGGCCCCCACCCACAGTCCCTCCACCTCGCTTCCACCCTCCGTCAGACCCCCGTAAGCATGACCGCCACGCCAGACCCCATCGCCCACCGCAGGGGGCCAAGCCCTCCAACCCCAACTCCAAACCCAACATCTGTGATGGCGGTTTCAACACCCTGGCCATCCTCCGGCAGGAGCTTTTTGTGTTCAAGGTAGAGCAAATCATCAGCCTGAGTCAACATGGCTGCTGGCTTTAAAGTTGTTTGGGATGATGATGATGATGATGATGATTCTATCTTATCCATTTTTATAGGACCAGTGGTTTTGGAGGGTACGGGACAACTCAGTAGTCCCTGGCTACCCCATGCAGATCAACTACTTCTGGAAAGGCTTGCCTCCCAAAATCGATGCCGTGTATGAAAATAGTGAAGGGAAGTTTGTCTTTTTTAAAGGTAATAAATCAAGAGAATTGTGTTTTTGTTTTTTTTTGTTTTTTACATTTCTCTTTGAACACTATAGAGCGTTATCTCTATAGTGTTATAGAGCAAATTATCCAAGTATTGTTCAAAAGCACTAGTACACACATGCTTACAGGCAATTTGATATGCATTTCTGGCACCTGTTTGCAAATGTTTTTGAGTAAGGACACATTTGTCAGACACACAATGAGTTTTACAACCACTAAAAGTGAATGTGTATATGTGAGCTCTCTGTAACACCGAGTAAGCTTTTATCATATAGCAACTGACCAGGTGACTTTGAGGTTGTTTCGCGTTCTGTACGGTAACAGAACGGGTGCAGGTCCAGTACAGCCATCTGTCCATCAGGAGGATTAACATGACATCTGTCACGCAGTTGGATCAGAGTGCCTCATGCTTTATTTATTCACTCAGGGGGACTTAACTGCATGTGTGTATGTGAGTGTCTAGCTACTTACTGCAAGCACAACACCACAGCAGCTCTCCTCACTCTGCCTGAGGCACTTATGATCAAACTGAATTAAATGTAACAATAGCTTCAATAAAACTGAAAACAACGAGTCTCGGCGGAGTTGCCTTCACATCATCATCTTGCTGTTTATTGTATTATAGATAACACTGCATAGATTTTCTGCTGTGCAGATATTTTGAAATCACGTGAAACAAAATGAATAGACTCACTGGAAAACAAACACACAGAGGGCTTGAATGAGCTGAAAGCCGGCAGCGTTTTGTCTAGTGTGACTTTTGAGGTCATCTTTATGATAATGTCTTTGTCCCAGAGCCTCCTCACTTTGTGTGTGTATTTTAGGAAACCGTTTCTGGGTCTTCAAGGACACAACTCTCCAGCCTTCGTACCCTCAGGACATCTCGCTGTTCGGGAGCGGCATGCCCACTCAGAGTATCGAAACAGCTGTCTGGTGGGAGGATGTCGCCAAAACCTACTTCTTCAAAGGAGACAGGTCTGTGTGGAACAGTTATTAGTATTGTTATGAAGTCTAGCAGAACTGAAATCTCTCAAAGCAAACAAGTACTATTAGCACCATTGATGGCTGAAATCTCCGTTAAAGTCTTTATTTTATGCCAATAAATTGACTCTGTGTTACCAAATGGTACATACAATCATTACATTTTCTAATTTGTATAATACAGCACATTGAATCCTAAACACAAAAGTTCAAAATATCTGTCATCTCCTTCCCTTCTGCAACTCTTTATCGATGCAGTTTGTCTGTGTTTGGAACATTCAATTACTTTTGGGACTGTTTCCCTTGAGATATTTAATAGTTTTGCAGGTTTGTTGATCAGTGCATCTTTTGTCATAATTTACCTGGCTTCCTGAAGCTCTGTAAACTGTCACATATTGCTTCAAAAATGCTGATTGCCTATTTAACAGATGTCCCCATGTATTGTATTATAAGTGCTGCTTATTGGCATTTAACCTTTTGCAACCCAATGTTAGAACAACAATTGTAATGGTGATTATGTTACTTCAGAGTTGAAGTATTTTTCTGTAACGTATTTATACTATTTTGCCTTGCATAGTTAGTTACCTGCAGCTGGAAGTGAATTAAAACTAGGGAGTCTTTTAAGACTGTTTATCTATGTGCGTTGAAAGGATCTTAAAGTTTGAGAGTATGACAGTGTTACTCACATGTTTGTTAAGCTGTCGTGATAAATCATATCCTGAGAGGGCAGGGGACCCTGTGGTGAACGCTGACAAAATGCTTTGTCATGATACTGTCATCCCTCAACCTGCTGCTGCACATCATGACAAACAGGATTTTCTGTCCATGGTCTCATACATGATTTTATCTCTCTCCATGTGACAGGGTGGTGTTTGTTCTAATTCAAAGAAATGACACAGTGTAGCAAGATGTATGTGTGCGAGTGCCAGTGTATGAAAAGCAGATCAATCACAACAACCCGTGAAACAAATTTGCCTGGCAGATAAACACAGCGTGGATGACTGACTGACCGCTTTCTCTAGTCCTGTAAATTAAATCAGTTGCTGACTATTAAATGGTCAGATTGAGGGTTAGGTACGGTGGCCCTAAGAGCTCAACACACGCTAAAGAAGACACATGCAAATAGACAACACACAAGCAAATTAAGAAAACATCTGCACCAATTTGACAACACGTGCAGCATTTAGATAAAAAGCTGCAAATAGAGAACACACATTTGCTTCTCTTGAGTTCATTTGATTTTATCTCTTGGCCCTAATTCCTCAGTCTTGTTCAAGGACACTGAGGCCATCTCTGTATTCGGTTTACAGAGTAAAAAAGGGAAGTTATTTGCCTCTGTAAATGCTAGAAAACTGACATAAATATCTTGTACTTTAGCTTAGATGGATTTGATAACTGTGTCCAGGAGGGTAAATTACATTCTCTGTGCTGATTTGTGTTTGAGTGTGTTGATGTGTGGCCACATGCAAGAATGTGTTATTTCCTCCTACCTGGGATTGACCAACACACACACACACACTGGCTACATGACTGTGACTGTGTGCAAAAACCTCTGTATTGACTAGTATATCTGTCTGTCCTGTGGTAGATACTGGAGGTACAATGAGGAGA
Organism: Nannoperca australis; assembly: GCA_036023655.1. Lineage (NCBI taxonomy): Eukaryota > Metazoa > Chordata > Actinopteri > Centrarchiformes > Percichthyidae > Nannoperca > Nannoperca australis. The sequence continues at coordinate 9,236 of JAVQJD010071866.1, read as the reverse complement.
TGAGGACCATGGATCCAGGTTATCCCAAACCCATCACCATCTGGAAGGGCATCCCTGACTCTCCACAGGGGGCTTTTGTGGATAAGGCCAATGGTATGCCAGCTTTATGGACTATGTAACTAGTCAGGCAAAACCTTCGTTTGCATGCACTGCTGTTGCAATACACTACACAGCTGGTTGATTTATTTGATGTTTTTCCGAGAAAAGATCGATAATGACCATAATCGTGAGCTACAGCTTCATTTATAAGCAGCACACAGTATTTTAAAAATGTAGATTCTGTGGAGAGAGATTAACACATAGTCACTGATGTGGCTACTCTACTGCACGATAAAGGAACACTTGCAACTGCACGATACTTTGCAAAGTTGATTTAGGTCTGTATAAGCACATTTGTTGTGTCCCATTATACCTCCCTCCAGGATTTACCTACTTTTACAAGGGAAAGGAGTACTGGAAGTTCAACAACCAGCTGCTTCGTGTGGAGCCCGGCTACCCGAGATCCATCCTGAGGGACTTCATGGGCTGCGACGGCCTACCTACCGACCCTGACTGGGACTGGAGCCCCCCGGTGGCGGAGGAGCGCCACTATGACAATGGTGACGTGGACGTTGTCATCAAACTGGACAGCGCAGGGGGCACGGAGAAAGCAGTGGCCATCGCTATCCCCTGTGTCCTGGCGCTGTGCATGATGGTCCTTCTCTACACCGTTTTCCAGTTCAGGAGGAAGAGCACACAGCGCCACATACTGTACTGCAAGCGCTCCATGCAGGAGTGGGTCTGAGGGACTGTTACTGAACTGTATAGAGAGGGGTGTGAAGCTCTGATAACGGTCTAGTTATTACTTGAAGCCCTAAGTACAGTAATTGGAAGCACTGTAAAGGGTACAGTACATAAGGATTGCCATGTTGGCAGATTTAAAAAAAAAACTGCTTAAAATCGTAACGTGCAAGCTGCGAGGAAGCGAAACGATCAGCAGAACTCAACTGAAGACAGTGAGGGAGCCACATCTCCTATGTCCAACTAATATGTATGTATCTGCTTTGACTTTTTTCTGTATCTTGGAATGAACTCAATTAAGTGAGACAGAGTTAAGCTACTGTAAGTGGGACCTTTGTCTATCCTCGTTTCTGCACGCCGCTTAAAAAGCCCCTAGCACTAACTTCAGTGGACAAATTAGATATAGGCTTCTACTTTACTTTCACTTCTTAATTAAATCGCTCGGAGCTGTGCTTTTTTTTTTTACTTAGGGTCCCTGTAAAAGATTATTCATTGTGTGGAGGACTGATACACAAACCAAATATGACCTTTTCTTCCAAAGAGGATTACTGCTCGGTGTTGTTTTTGATGGGATATTTTTCCTCCATGGATCGAACATTGTGGCATCATCATACTCAGATTTTTTTTTGGGGGGGGGGGAGGGGGGGGTTGCCATTGTTATTCACCTCCACCTGTCTGCTCTGTAATCTGTGGGGATAGGAAGCAGCCGTTAGTAAGAGCTAGGAACTCAAGACTGTGGTGGCAGTCTATCTCCAAAACAGGGGCCAAAAACCTCTCTGCAATATTTATGAGACTGCCTTAATCACAGATTGCTTAAACTTCCTTCTCTTTCTCTCTGTTTCTCTGGCCTGGAAGCTGGATACTAAGTGACACTAGGAACATCAACAGTGTATGAAGGCATTAGCTAATGTCAATAATGCAATTTCAAAACCAGTAATTAAGGACAGTTTGATCCATGATGGGGTTATTGCTCTTGAAAATGTGCTCAGCTGTGCTAAATACCTGACGGCAAGCAGGCTATCAGCTTTCATGTACTGCCTCACCGGAGGGTATGGGAGAGAACGGGAAGGCTAGTTGTGTGTGTATGAAAGAGACAGTAATTACCCACACTGTATATGTAATGTGCTGTCCTGTAGCGTCAGTTATTGAACCACAAACATCCTGCTTCCCTTTTTTCCTGCCAAGTTTGGACACTAATACTCCAAACAGTGTCAGTCCATACTTTGTAAACTGCTTTACTAATCCATATTCCATTTGTGTTTGTTTTTTTCAACTTTTATACAAGGTTTGTAAGTTTACATAATAATTCTCATAGCACAGGATGCCGTGAAGGAGGGGGAAAAAGAGAAAGGGTGGAGATAAAACTACATGTACCCATTTTTAAAACGATACACACAGTATTTCTCTTTTTTTTTTAAATCACACTGTATCTCTAGTTTTCACATGCAGGCACATCAACCTTGTATCAGTGGCCAGTGCTTTTTGCCCAGATTGCTCCATCTTCTCTAAGTCATTGCAAATATTGTTTTTTTTTTAAAGAAATGCAAAGTGAAACCATTGTTGAAAAGAAGAAAACACGTCCGAACAATAACAGGAATGAATCCGAAAAAATAAAGAAACGTACTAAATTCTGGATGTCACGAAAAAAAAGTGAAACCGCTTTTGCCTGTGTGTTTTATGCACTTTAATTGTAAAGAAAACTAAACAAATAAAACCCAACTTAAGTTATATTAACAAATTACTAATAAATGTTTATAGAACTACTCTAACATTGTTGGAATTAACAGGCGTATCGGAAAACCAAAACCAGCTAAATCAACTCTGATGACAAATATGTCACATATATATATCATGATCTATATCATAAACCTTAATGTGTTTCAAAGAGTTTAATCAGCTAAGCATGAGAAACAATGAAGTGATGTAAAGACTCTCTCTGACCTGAGATGGAACTAAACTGAGCAGGAGCTTTTTCTGTCCCCATGTGTTGTATTATAAATGCAATACACAGCCTACTGAAATATATTGTCTCGCAATTGCCTTTGATTGCTGCCATATGTGTAACAATGTGGTTGTGTGGTGTGGCGTTTCTCAGAGTTTGCCAGATGACCTGTCTGTGAGCATTCATGATGTGATTTATTTATGTTTTTGGGATATATTTGTGCTCCTTGATTTTGTTGCTCTTTTACTTGAACCGGTCATCAGCTGTACAGGATATCTGACATAATCTTCCGTTGATATTGAGGCAATGCCATTTTATAGCATATCACAGAAGGAATAAGAGAATTTAAAATGTACTTATCTATGAAATATCTAAAGAAGGGTAAATGGGTTGAACCGTGATTAGATGTGGTTTTATCTTGTCGTCATTAAGGGAAACAAACTTAAAAGCTACATGAGGGCAATGCATGCCGTTGTTTAACTAAGATGTCATTGTTTCTGTTTCTGAGCTGTTGATCATTCTGAGCTCTTGTACTATTCAGTCTTTCCCATTATGGTTAAATGAAGTGATCAGCATTACAGGTTTCTGTTGGATGCATTGACATCGTCTTATATAAACCATTGAAAATGACTAGCTTCCAAAATGATGAAAGCAAACGCACACGTTTTAGAGAAAGGAAACATCTTTGCTTTCCCAAAGCGGCGTGCTGAATTTGCCGCACACATCGGTCCATGTTGATCTACAACCAATCTAATTCAAGGCGAAGGCAGAAACCTTTGGCTCAGTGTTGTGTGTGATGTCTTTTCGGTTTGTGTGTTTGTGGTGAGGGTCTGATGGCTCCGGCGAGTGTGAATTAAAGACGGCCAGTGAAGCGAGTCGGTACTATATTTATTGCCGTATTTATTCCTCTGTGCTCAGCACCTCAAATCTTGCGTTGCATTGTACAGAGGGCAAGAAGCTGTCAATTAAGTGGAAGTTTGAAATGCAATGTTTTTGAAGTAATCCTCCTCCTTCTGTTACTGCCTCAACAACAAACAATTCATCTGGTGTGAATGTGTTTTCCCATCGTTGAGAGGTAAATCACAGACTTGAAAAGGTTACATATTTACACTGGACTTTCTGATGCTTAAACGACTTGAAATACCTGACATTTGAGATGTGGGCTGAGTGTAAGCGGGAAGTCTCAATGCTCTGACCTGTCCCTGTTTATCTCCAGACTCCTCCAGTGCGTTTCTTGTCTGCCTTGACACACCTAAGCATTAGTCATTAAAGGAAGTAGACGGGGCCGATTAGACAGGAGTCGATACACCAGAGAGGATAGGGTGTGGAAGAGACGAGCAGCATTTTGCAATCATTGCAGTCCGAATCTCATACACAGATACATGCAGTACATACTCCAAGGCATAGTGTATGAGAAGTAAACATATTGCATAATATGTACATAAAGGCAGAGTGTATACTGTCTGCTTGGGGTAATTTTGTTTTTAATCCATCCATTCAATGGGTAAAGAAAATGCTATGTGTTGTAAATAAAACAAGTGCATAATAAGCGTGTCTTCGTATCATGCTCTCACACACAAACATTCAGATCAGACTCCGGTGAAAGGTTTTACATTTCATCGACCCAAATAATGCTTTCCAGCAAAGAGACACAACATTAAAGAAGTTTTAATTCACGAAACTTGGATTCATTCTTGCACGACAGATATTTATCAGAGCTCCACCTCCAGAACCAGATGATAAACCACGTAAAAAGGTAAAAAGAAACAACACAAACAGAGAAGTTAATTAGCCATTTTCCATAACTGGGCTTCAGCAGCACAAAACCTGTGCTTTTAGCCACCATCCAGCTGGCAACTTAATAACCTGTGTGTCTCTCCTTGTGGGTGATGCGCCCACATGGCGGCGACTCCATATTGTCTTTTAGGGCAACAGCCAAAAAAACACTTGCCTGGGAGGGGAGCAGTGTCTCTCTCTCTCTCTCTCTCTCTCTCTCTCTCTCTCTCTCTCTCTCTGTGTGTGTGTGTGTGGGGATCCTGGCTGTCCTGTGTGAAATCACCGGATCCTTTAATTACATAGTAGGAAAAACTGCATGTCATCCACAGATCAGAGGATTTTGTTACCTGGGGATTCAGCACCTTTGTTTTACATTTTTATTAAATTTCTTGTATTTATTTCATTTCAACGTTTGTTGAAGAACAAACCTTCAATGTTGTTTAAAAGCATTATTTGCAATGTTGTTTGGTATCATGGGGGTACCATTTCTGTTTGTTTATTTACTGTATTATTAAGGAACTATGTTTATTTAGTACAACAGTTATTTAAGATTTTAAGATTTCAGATCTTACTTAGAGATTAATTTACCTTTGATTAAATAGCTAATTTAAATAGTTTTTCATTATATTGGTCACCACTTTGGTATAAAATCCATAAAAGACAGATTTCATAAACATGATGGTGAAAACAATTAATGTGGTCTTTGTTTGTCCTATCTCAAGAGAGTGGAGGTACAAAACAATAAAACCATCCCATGAAAATACTGATTATAGATCGAGATCTAGCGTTTTGGTCTTTTAAAAATGTTGGTAACATAACTATCTGTATGGTTTAATACCACTGGAGGTATTTAGAATTTAGTTGTTTTGCTTCGTCCTTACATTTTGGTAAACCAACTTTTTAATCGATGTTTGCTCCTTTTCTCTCTAATTTAGCTCACCGATCCACATATCCAACAAAACAAAAATAAGACTGATTAGTCAACTGGCTTGTGGATGATCATCAGACCTCTACCATGATAATGAAGAATAAAATGATTTCACGCACATCATTTGTTATTCATGTGGTCACTGTGAGTTCTGTGCACTTTTCTCCTCACTGATACAGACAAACGCACACATGTAGCACAATTAATGGTAAGTAACAATTAGTAGGATATATCTGGACCATCACAGTGGAGTTAGTGAGACTACTGATCCTTCCAAATGTTTTTGAAAGCTAAACTCTGATATTAGTATTGGTTTCAAGAGTTCTGACATATCTGTTCTGAGGTGAATGGAATTTCATTTGTGTTTTTTTTTTTATTGGCTCCTCATTGGATGTTTGCTCCCCATCTCGAATCATCATAGAAATATTAACAAATTAACCAAAATGTAAAATAGATAAATTTTTGCCCAGTCCAACATCAGAAACTCTTCCTTGTGTAATTTGCGATAACCACAAGACCACCAAGTCACTCAGTCACCGCAAGACCCATGACTCATACCCATAACAAACTCAATTTGAAGCATTGTCACTGGCCCTCATGACAAACCCGGGCATTTTGTATAAAATGCCTTGCAAGGGAATCTTCCAGCAACCAGCACACACTCACCAACACCGCAGCTCTACAGGAAGAAGAAACCTGCTCCATTTCAACCATGAAGACTCTGCTGCTGGCCTCCGCTCTCTTCGCAGGACTCTTTGGCTCTTTTGCTGCCGTCCCCGTCTCTGCCCCTGTCCCTGTTCCTTACCATGCCTTCTGCAGAACATTGTGGTGAGTTAGGATTTCTGATCTGCTCCTGAGGTATTTTAATGGGACTTTAGAACGAATTTCATGTTTCTGTAACTGTGTTACTCCTTTTTCTCTAGGCTCTTTGCAACACCTTGTGATGTAATCAGTACCAAAGTAGTCGAACAGATTCAAGCCTTCAACCCTCTGACTGGCTGCGATGAATGTCAGTATATGGTAAGAACCACTCTCCTGTAAATGTAAATGATGTTTTATATGGGATAAAAGTAATATTAATGTAAAATGATTAACACATTTAATTATTAAATGAAATGTTGTTTTCTGTTCCAGCTTGTGTCAGCCACCGCTCAATCTATCAAAGCCAACCACACGTCCACTGATGGTCTTCAGGCTGAAAGCATAAGCTTCACCCTCAGTCCCACCATAATGAGCGATGGCTGCCGTGTGACTGTCAGTATTTAACAATGACTTCTATTAATCAAGGAGGAACATTTCTCTGACACAAGCCTTGTATAAATTGGTAGCACGTATTCATTTTTGATTAATTGTTCACTTAAAGGGACAGTCCACTTCTCTCGGATTCACCAGCCTTCTTGATAATGGCCTCAACTACTGCAACCTCTACAACCTGCTGTCAGGTGAGTCCAGGACCCAGAATCACTTTATTTTATATATAATATAAATGTTAGTAATATATATTATTTTTTTCTATATTTTATTATTATTATTATTATTGTTAAATAATTATTATTGTTGTTATAATTATTTACATTCTATATCTATTATTGTGTATTATTACAGTGCTACTGCTTTATTTCCTTCAAATATGAAATTTGGTGCCATCCCTGTTTAAATGAAGGCTAAAGAATATTAGGCATACATTTGGAATGAACTCATTTCCATTCATGTTTTGATTCCAGCGAGCGGACTGACCTCAGAACCAGACTTCATGGAGATGACCAATGAATGGGCTTGCCTGGGCTACGGTCTCTCCACCTGTAAAGCCTAACCAGCTTCGATCATGTCATGACCAAATCACGGCATCTTTTTGTAACATTTGAATTAAAAACTGTATTTTTCCCCCATAGGTTCGGCTGTGTCTGATAGTTTATATAGTAGCATGCACTGTAGATTAATACATACTGTATGTTCCCCTGCCTCTAGAGTGAGAAACACAATAAAAAGTTGCAAATGTAATATGCTGTCTGTGTGAGTACATATGTGTTTTCCAATTCTGCAACTGTGCATGAAACGGGAACAATACTTTGGAGAATACCTCTTTCGCCTTAACAGGACTCCTGATCCACACATTTACAAATGGAGTATACAGTAAGGTCACAACGTTTTCCTGCTGATAAATCATGGCCTCAATTGAAGGCAGCTGGCATGTAAATGTGGAAACTCATTCTTACCAAATAGTTTGCTGCAGGATGAAATTTGTAGAACATTTGACACAACTCAGGCACAGGTCTGCTCCCAATATTCTCAGGATTTTTCCACAATGAAAGCAAATGTGTTTGTGTTTTGTCTGCCCTCAGGGTGAGAATGTACAGACGTGCAAAACATATGACTCAGTAACAGTATAAAGTCACATGTAAAGGTTGGTTATCAACTTCATGTAAAAAGAGAGCAAATTTTATGTAGGAAACGTCTTTCACAGACATATTTAACTAGCCATGGACAAAAATAAGACATCATAAATGAAAACGTTCAAAAGTAATACGTAGTATTATATATACATTTGGTGTTATGAGCATTGAATTATAGAAGTCTCCAAGCAGCACCATCTCCAACATGACACGTCCCAGGGCCACCGCTCTCCAAGAGGGCCCCACCTCTTGTTCATTGAGCTCACAACCACATGACAAGTGATGTGCGTGAAATCAGCTCATTCTTCATCACCATGGTGCCTGATAGTGATTCATTAAACAGGTGACTATGTAGTCCTTTGTTGAATTAGATATTTATGTGTATCTGTGAAATCACATATTAAGGAAGACAGATTAAAGAGGACATCATCCACGAAGAATATCCCCCCAACGCAGTTATTTGATGGTTTTAGTTGCCCCGGTATTGAGCTATCTGTCTTTGAGATTTCTGCCCCTGTCCCTGACCATTATAGTACCCTTAAGTGAAAACCAATAGGCTATTAGTTTGATTTGATTGGATGACAATCACCCAAAAAATGTGATGACTTTATTGAGTGGACTTTTTAGTTAACGCCTACAATTGCAGAGTGAAAGCAGAAACACACAATCCAGAGGAGCCACCAGTAACTACCAATACCTTCTGCACTCTGTTGCCTGTGGGCAGATCAATCGAGCTGGTAGCGGCGGGATCACTCATATGCCGCGTTCATGGGATCTTTAACGGGGGATTTTTTTCTTTCCTTTGAGTTATCCCCTGATCGGCAGATCAAATTTGAAGCAGCCACGAAGAGACAAGGATTCATCGCACCTTTACAAATAAACTTGCTGTTGTAGGTTTCCCCACACCTGCCTGACACACTCCAGCCTGTCTTCAGGAGCTTTGTTCCAGAAATCTTGGCAGTGAGTCAGCCTAACTACGGTATAGATAATATCATTCTGCCTCCAGTAGCAGCTGATAACACATTCAGCTTCTAGTTTCACCTCCCACCTGGCAAGCAACACCCTCAGGCCCTTCCTTGTGGTTGGCGAGCCTGTGTGGCTGTAAGGTGGCAACGTGTTGTCTTGTTTGGACTAGCCCTAGCCACCAGGAACCCAGGCCTGGCTCTAAGAGATTGCCCTTGTTTTCATGTTCTGAATGAGATTGCTGTGTCCATTTTCACCAGATTTAGTTAAGATTCAGCATCTCTGTAGCTTTTGTCAATTTATGGTCATTGGTATACCAGATATGACCATTATAGTCATATATATATACACTACCGTTCAAAAGTTTGGGGTCACCCAAACAATTTTGTGTTTTCCATGAAAAGTCACACTTATTCACCACCATACGTTGTGAAATGAATAGAAAATAGAGTCA